>JBBPMH010000322.1:0-34430 GCA_038090235.1 Pulveroboletus ravenelii | reverse complement strand
TGGCCTTTTATCCATTTAAAGTAGGTGGGAGCGGCACGGCGTCGGAGTTGGTATGCCGCCACCTGGAGCCAGTCAGCGTTGGCGATGTTAGTCCAGCCGTCATCTTCCCATTTACCCAGGTGTTTCGTCAGGCCATCGATGGCGTATCTGGAGTCGGATATTATGGTGAGTGGGCAGGTTGGGTCAGAGTTTTGGAGGGTAATCACTATGGCTGCTACTTCGCCAATTTGATTGGATTGGGTTGGGCCTGGGATTCTGACAGCCCGGTTTCTAGGGTCATCCTCTCCGAACCAGATGCCACTGCCACAGGTGGCATCAAGTTTTCCGTTGTTAATGCAGCTGCCGTCGGTATAGACGGCGGTGGGTTCCAGCAGTTGTCCTTGTTCCCGTCTGGGGTTTGCCATTCGGTAGGCTGGCGGTTGTGGTTCACCGGGGGTCTCGGCTAGAACACGGAAGCATTCATCGAGCGAGTTCCGGGAGGTTACTGTAGGGTCAAAAAGGACTTCGTCGCCTTTGTTGAGGGCAGCCCGGTGGTTCTTCTCTTTCCGTCGGTGGGTGAGTGTGAGGCCATCCTTCAGTGGGTGTAGTGTTGGGTTATACTTGTCATCCATCAGGCCGGTGATATTTCGGGCTGTCATGGCACATTGGTGGGGGTTCCTGCAGTTCCGTCTGCGGTCTTTCCTACAGGCAGAGCAGCGGCAATCCGCGTTGGGTGCGTGGTTGGAGTCCACTCTGTTAAGCCGGCGGCAGGCTTTAATGAGGTTGCGAACGTGGGTTGCTTTGTGGTTGGTGCGTAGGCATGCTGTTTTTTTCTTGTGGTATAGGCGTGGAGGGACGCCGATGTGATACCAGGCAGGCATTTGGCGCTTCGGACTCTTAGAGAGTTTGTGGGGGGCAAAGGTGAGGTTGAATTTTTTCGCAGTTTGGAGAAGGGCGACTAAGGGCCGAGGGAGTTGTTTGCCAGTAGGTGATGGCCGCCCAGATGGTCGTAGGGTGGTGAGAAAGGTGTGTATGTCATGAGGGGTTGATATTCCATCTTTGTTGATGCAGTTGATTATCGCATCCATGGCAAAGGCCCAGGCGGGGCGGGCAGGGGATCGATCTGTGTAGGTCTTTAGCCAGGTGAGTTCTATGGCATGGTTCCTAGCGGCAAGGTCTAGGAGGTTGATACCGCCTGTGGTCCTGGGTTTCATTAGGTTGTTCATGCTTAGCCCAGGGGGGGCTCTACTTCCCTCCCAGAGAAAGTTTCGGATGGTGGAGTGTAGAGTTTTGAGGATGGCGGGTGGCATGCCTTGTGCTTTAGTGAGGAATTGGGTCATGCTGCCCACCACCATTTGGATGATCAACCTTTTCGCATCCAAGGTAGGCTTTGAGGAGGCCCAGCGGTCAAGAGTTGTCTTGATTTTGTCAAGCACAGGGGACCAGGGCTGCACACTTTCTATTCTATTTCCTATCCAGGCTCCAAGGATGCGGGTGGCATTTCCATCAGCGGCAATTTGGATGTTAGGAGGGAGTGGGGGGTCATCAGGGTGGACTTGCCGGGTTTGGGTCAGTCGGTTGCGGTGTGCCTCTGAGCCAATTGGGATAATTTCAGTTTTCCCGAGGTTGAATTTGGCTCCAGATGCCATACACCATCTTCCCAGTAAGTGTTCAAGGGTGAGATATCAGTCAGTAGAGGAGAGATAGACAGTGGTGTCATCGGCGTACAGGGTGACCTTAATCGTCTGGTTAGTGTTGGGGATGGTATATCCCTGGATGGCAGGGGAGTTTCTGATGTAGGCGGCTAGAGGTTCGATGGCCAAGTCGAAGAGGAGGCAGGAGAGGGGGTCTCCTTGTTGGACACCCCGCGTGATGAGGTAGGCATCGCTGATAACACCATTTATGATTATCTTTGTTCGTGCGTTTCGGTACAGGGCTTCCACAGTCGTTACGAACACTTCAGGTAGTCTAAAGGTTCTTAGCGTGTCTAGTAGGTACTTGTGGTCAAATTTGTCGTAAGCTTTCTCTTGGTCTAACGCGACTATCGCTCCATCCTCCTCCATGATGATAGCTTTCTCGGCTGATGACCACAAGCCACTGGGAGGGCAGCTAACAAGGAAGGAATCAAGGCTACGAACCACTCCAATGCAGCAACAAAGACGGTAGAGGCTTCGCGCGTCGCCAAGTGCAGACCCAGCTTTCAGTGTGAACTTAAACGTAGTGCTTATTCATCGTCACTCGCAAACTCCACTGCCTGATATTTGCGTGCTTTTTTGCGCGGATTAGCCAGCGATGCTCCTTTCGGCCTGTTAGACACCGAACTCGGCTCTGTTCGGAAGGTATGCGCACGTGGAGGTTAGCAGGCGGAGCAGCGTCGTGCATAGTTCGTAACCCACTCGGTTCTGCCTCGCTTGGGGGGGATTTTGATCTAACCCGTTTTGCCTCCCTGACGTGTGCCAGCTCTGCCTCTAACGCCTTGATTTTCTGTTGGGTAGCTTCAGTTTCGTCTGCAGCTTGACGCGGCTCTGAACGCTCAGTGATGTGCGCCTTCTTCGGAGAATTTATATGGGTAACTTGAAGACACACAAGACTTCATCTCCCAGACGCCTTTGTGATCTACCAGACACACCTGATCCAGTGCGCATTGGCCCCACAGCTCCTGTGGTCCGCGCAGAAACTGAAGACGGATTCAGTCGGCACTTGTGAGACTGTGCTTTGAGAGCGATCTTGGTCAAGCGTCATCATCACTCCACAATGAATAGTTCAAGTTTCATACTGCACTAAGGACGTTTGTCGCATGAGACGCTGCTTCCCTGGCAGACAGCTCAACCAGGGGAACGTGAACCGGTTTCTTCGACGTCGGTTCCAACGTAAGCTGAGGACGGTGGTCGTTATTCACAAACGTACAGGACCAAGGAGATCATATTTACGTCTATCTTCGCACCTTTGTCAGGTGCCCAATTGCCTACACATAGCTCACGATTCACAATTGCTTCGGACAGGTTGTGGGCGAAATTTTCCAGGGCTTGGGAGTTCGTAGAACCCTGCAGGAGACAACAGTCAGCGTAGTGCCGAAAATGAACCACTGGACGAACGATAAATTGCGATATCTCTCGTGCCGACCAGGACCCACGCCACCACCTCCCTTCGGGCCCCTTCAAGCCGACGTGTATGATCCAGGAGGACTCGCCAACCGCGGACAGGACGACAAACCGATCAAAACCTTGATAAACGACTTGAATTAACTCATCAAGTTTCCCGAAATGAGATAGGACATCCATTTCCACCGTCGTACCGACTGGCAGGGCAGGTGCGGGATGCGAACCAAACACGAGGTCGCCGATATGGCTTTGTACTAACAGGCGTTGCACTGCCACTCCAGACACTTGGCGATCCAAGCCGACGACTCCCCTATTCATATCTACTCTGCCTCGAGTCGCGGATAAACTATCTCCGCATCATGATCCTGTCCGAGCCGTGACTCATGATTACGACCAAGGGAAACATACAGCACTTTTTGGTTACGCAGTAGTAGTTTTGTTCCCCAGATGATTGTGGCGTTCCCCTGGTGTGAACAACAAAGCAAGTGGGGTGCTCCTCACGCACGTCATTCGGTAGTAAGTTGAGAGGGCTACAGAAATAACGGAACAGATGTGCGCGCATCTCATAAGATATTCGTGTCAGAGTTCAAGCTGCATCGACCGGGTTCCAACTGATAGCTCCTGCTTTCCCAACATCGAGATCATCCAAAAGTGTCATGTCCTCAGAACCGAGCGAGAAGTCATATAGATCAGCGTTGGATTTGATCCTACTGGAAGTAGCTGACTTTGGAAGGGGTACAAATCTGCATCAACGTGAACGAAGAGTGCACGTTGATTTAAAATCAATAGATTCCCCTACAGTGATAAATAAGATGAAAAACGCACCCTTTCTGCAAGGACCATCTGATGAGTATCTGAGCAGGTTCTCGTCCGTGCTAGATCAATGCGATAGAGTACATGAGGGCACGGCACTGGTGCGGCGCGGTGACAACAACTCGAACCTTCTTCGCTATCGCTTGAATCACTGGATTATCCATTTGCCCACGCAAAATCGGGCAGTAAGCTTGCACAACAATTTCGTGGGCACGACAATAACCCACGATGGGCTGCTGCTGGCACAGAGGGTGAAGCTACGTACAAGGAAAGAAGTTAACCTATTTAATAGCAATAGGCGAGGGAACATGCCTCGACCTGATTCACAGCGGGCATTTGCAACCCCGCATTTTTTATTTCCTCAAGATGCTTGACACCACTGGATTCCAATAATCTCAATCAGAGAACCGAGTGGGAGGTTTTGTAAAACTGACTAGTTCGACACCCCGACTGTTCGGATTTTTCCTGCTTTTTGGGCATCTAGCAACGCTCGATAGGTGGCCAAGCGTCGCTCTGTGCCAGAAAATGGATCGTGAATCAAAAATAAGTCAATGTAATCTTTCGAGAGCCAACCATGGACGGAACAGGTGAGTTGGCAAAGTGATGTGGTTGAATATTGATTCCCCTACCAAAACCAAACTGGGCGAGCGATTCGTCGACGCCTTTGAGGGTGCTGTCATATCCGTGCGTTTTACTAATACATTTCGTGGCTTGCATGCAGAACAATAAACGTCATGATGGACCCTGCTTTGACATGCGCACAACGTACTGATGAATACGTCGCCGCGTTCAAGACTGCTCTGTCTGATGGCCTCACCGACCGCTGCTTCGTTTTTGTAAGCCTGGGCCGAATCGACATGCCTATAAGCGCCGATAAATCAAATATGCCTGAGTGCTGAACACCGCGAATGGGTCATATACCTATAACCGGCTGCAAGGGCTATTAGAACGGATGGTAGTGTGTTGTAATTTTGGTACACGCCAAACCCAAGAAGGGGCATCGCATGTCCTCCGTTGGCCACTGGGTGTCAGCGAGGGATGGCAAACAGATTTGAACTCTAATACCTGACGTCAACTGGACGGTTGACTTGATGGTAAGCGACATGTTGTACGTTTGTTGACTGAGTTTGGTGGGATGAACGGTCCGATCAGAATTGGATCGTCGCAGGAAAGTTGTTCCAACCTGCGGCCGATAGTTGCAATCAGTTCCCAAGCGGAGTCAAGAAAGCAAGATGGGCCCGGAACATCGTATTACCGAACTGAGGTGAACTGTTCTTGTCATTTCCTTTCCGATGGGTTACGGAATTCTTAGCACTGCTATGGGCGGAACTTCCGTCGAGTGGCTATTCCCAGCAAATGATCGCGGTCTCCTCAGAGCTTGACACTCGTGCGGTCGGAACTCCAACTCAAAGAAAGTGCGCAACATGCATGTGACTTCACGAAAAGGACCGAGATGGGAGGAAACCGAGCTGTGGTGTCGAGGTTACTGGGCCCAGGCACAGCTCCGAGGCACTGGTACGAATAAACTAATCCTCATCCATGTCGCCGAGGCCCATTTCTCTCCGCCTCACCTCCCGTTCCCGTCGCACATTCCTCGCATTCTCCATGACGGACGAAAGCTTCCCAGCTTTCGCGAGTCCAGCCAATAGCGCGAAAGCTAGCCCGATGTGATTGTGACGACGAAGGCTATTTTCAAACTGCCCAAAGCATTGTTGAATAAGCCCATCAGATCCTAGAACACTTCAACGACGTACAGCCCAGCGTTCACGCTTCAAGTTTTCATTGCTGATCTTCGTAAGAACTTGACTGGCTTCCGAATGACGGCCTGTCTGCTGCAGATGTTCTAGCTGTGTCTTGAGAGCAGGCAGAGGATCGTCGCGAAGGGCAAGTAAACTAAACTCCAACTGGCAGAGAAGTTAATTTAAGAATGGGTATCTCCACTAGGGAACTCGCTTACCGCTCCAGTGGGATACGTGCTTATCCGATGCTCAATTACCTCTCTAATTGGGCGGTTATTAATCCATTGGAGGAAAGAATTAGCAGTGACCCACCTTGCTTTGCTCAGCCAGCCTTCCCCAGATCCATCATATTCGCCATGACGAACAGGATACGGTTTAAGCCCATCGAGTTCATAGACACTGCCCATAACGGGAATGTAGACGACAAAGTGATAAGCATCTTCGGTCTTTTTCGGTAACCCTAGACCATCTAACGAGATAGAGCTTGGCGGAGAAAGTGAGTTGTGTGCTTCCCGTAACCAGTCCGCGCTGGTCACCGCCATTCCACACATTTGTGGATCCATTCCCATCGTAAAATTCATCAGGTCTGCTAGTTGTGGACCTGATGGGAGTGATTGTATATTTCCTAGCGCGTTTATTACTGCGATGGTCGCACAGGCATTGTTGACCGTTTGTTGTGCAAAAAAACCAGAAAAATCGCTATCGTAGTGCCCTGCAGTGCTACTCGGCTCGCCGGTGGTGGAAGGCAGCCATTTGAAGAGGAATACGAGAGCGTGGAGAGGTTGTAGCGCGGACAGTGCCTCGGGGTCGAGCGAGTACAGGTCATCCACGATGTACGGAACGCCGAGCGTTTTCAGGAGTTCACTAATCGTTGACGGGGAGTTCAGTTTGGTTGGAGGGGGTGAATGGGGCTGGGCACGTACGTGAAAACACCAGGATCGGATTCTGTGAGTTCCCAGCCGCTGGGATCGTCGTCAGACATGACTATCCAATCAATCGATGTAAAGAAACGAGAGGCGCGTCATAACCACGTGATGACTGTTTGGCGAAGGCTTTGGATCCAAACAAGGAGCGGTAGTCATGTCTGGCACTGCAACAGCCGAATCTCCGTCTCTACTCACAGATCCCAGGGCAGCAAACAGAGAAAGGTTTGAGCTAGAGCTCGAATTCGTACAGTCTCTTGCAAATCCTTACTATTTGCACTCCCTGGCCCAACAAAACATACTCGATCAGCCCGCATTCGTCAACTATTTGGAATATTTACAATATTGGCGAGAGAAGGATTATGCCCGCTTTATACAGTCGGTGTGGTCCAGTCCCTACTTCGACGCTGATTCGAGTGTTCTTGAAGCTACCCTCATGCGCTGCACCATCTCGAGCTGCTTCAGCATGCTCGCTTTAGGTCGGAGATAAAGAAAGACGAATGGCGAGAATATCTCAACCAAAAACAATTTGATCATTGGCGAACATGGCAAGTGCCCAAGTCAGCTCGTGCCCTTAAAGATATCCTGAGTCCCGTCTCTAGGCGAAACCATCCTTCCGTACCTATTCCTCCCGAGATGCCACAGGAACCCGAGAAACACGTTGGATAGTGTTACTGTGGTGATGGGAAGGTACCCAAGTCTGACTTGGTGCCGTTTAGAGAGGCAGATCCATTGTGACCGTGGCTCATCATGGCGCCGTCTACTGTGGAAGAGGGTCATTCAGATTAGTAGCGGCCATTCGTGTCTCTAGTTACGCGTGGACCTCAAATTATATCATATCTGTCGCACACTCCGCACTTCGCACGCTCGCTTTGGGCCATGTTTGACGTTGCCCTATGCATCCAGACACTTCCGAACACGAACCAATACTATCCGATGCAGAACAAAATATAGGAGGCCTTGACGATGAAGACATCATTCTCGGCGGCGAGGGCAGTGTTCGCATAGCGTCACAGGCAGAGAAGAAAAGATTTTGGTGGAGAAACGCGCTCATCAACGTTTTCTTCATCTCGGCGTGGTACAGTGCACCCAATTCTATGTTTCTGCTGCCAACCTATGAACACCTTCTTCCAGGTTCGTCTTTGCAACGGTGCTCTCCGTGTATAACAAATGGATGTTTTCTCCGGACTACTTTAATTTCCCTTTCCCGTTATTCGTCACCACTATCCATATGTTTATCCAGTTTTTACTGGCTGCTCTGCTGAGATACGCTTTCTCAAGAAGATTCGCTTCTGATAGAAGTCCCACTCTGCGTAGCTATAGGTGAGCGAGCTTGGACATGAATACCGCGAGGGTGACACCATTTTTGCAGCATCAAGGTTACCCCTGCCGCAATGGCAACTGGCATCGACATCGGATTGTCCAATGTTTCTCTGAAGAGCATCACCCTGTCCTTCTATAGTGAGCTTTCATATCTTCGTTCCCTTGGGCGGCACGCAGTGTGAATGATTGGTTGACATTTGATTCCTATAGCCATGTGCAAGTCCTCTTCGTTAATATTCGTCCTGTTCTTTGCGTTTCTCTTCCGACTGGAGTCATTCTCCATGCGCTTGGTCACTGTGATCCTGATCATTTTCGCGGGAGTGCTGTTGATGGTCGCCTCCGAAACCGCATTCGTATTATCTGGGTTCCTGCTAGTCCTCTTGGCGAGTGTTTGCAGTGGTCTTCGCTGGAGTCTCACGCAAGTCGCAATGGAGGACAAATCCATGGGCCTCGATAACCCGCCATCCACGATATTTTGGTTGTCACCGGCTACAGCTCTCACTGTGGCTCTGATTAGCATCGCTTGGGAAGGGTGGAACAATGTGTTCTCGAGCCCTTTCTTCGCTACCGTGGCCTCAACGGTGAATACACTCTTCATGTTTGTTGCGCCGGGCATCCTCGCCTTTTTTATGGTCATGAGCGAGTACTAGTACGTTCGAGCGGTCGCGTCTCTTGTTGTCTATCCATCGAGGCTGACTACATGTTGTGTCAGCATCATCCAACGTGCTGGCGTTCTTCCAATGTCCATAGCAGGGATTGCCAAAGAAGTCTCGACCATCACGATCTCTGCATGGTTCTTTGGGGACGAACTGACACCCGTTAATATCACGGGTATTGCTATTACTGTTTGTGGTCGGTCTACACCCCCGGTCCAGTGTATCATTGGCTGACCCAGAAAGGGTAGGTATTGTGCTCTTTACATATCACAAATATCGCAAGACCGTCGATTCCAAGGTTGCGCTCGATGCGCAGGGCAACGTGATGCAACTCGATGGCGAAAATCTGGGCAGGGAAGGGTTGGGATGTGACCACGATGTTGAATTGGTTGCAAGATCACACAACTTGGTAAGCTGGTGTAAAACATTTTGTGTGGGTTGGCCACTGAAGGGAATGTCACAAAGGGCCAGGAAGAGAGTAACGGGGACGTCCATCAGCATCTCCTCTTCTCCGCGGAAAGGCTTGATGAAGGGGAGGAAGATGCGGAAGAAATTCGGAGTTTGAGGAGCTCTAAACTGAATTGGGATCACGAAACGAGCGGGACGAGGAAGGGTGTAGAGATGGACTAATTCTAATTGGCTATATCCTGGTGAGCAAGACTGATGGTGCATTGGCGGAGCGGACTGACGATCCAGTTGCTCTTTGGCGTCAGCTCGAGTCGCATGACCCTGAGTGAGGGCTGGCATTACGTGGGGTGCGCGACTTAAATACTATCGGATGTACCGTACCATTGATCCGAAATCTGAATGTAGTTGCTGACGATTGCGCCCGTCAACAGCGGAAGTACTCGGCAATCGCTGTGGAGTCGGGCTCGACTACCCACGTTTATGGTCTTTGCTGCGGACAGACGAGCCTTGTGTGGACTCGAGTGATGACATGGCATTCGGCATATGTTGCCGGATAGTGCCATCACAATTTAGTCACAAGGCACAGCCAATCCCTTGGCCAGCTGGAAACAGTGTGAAACCCATTGTCACAATCTGGGAACGGAGCCATCCACTCACCGCGAGCCTGGGACCCATGGAACTGCCCTCAAGGCTGGACGAGGGCTCCAGGTTCCCATGGACAGCCAGCGCAGCTCGTGGCCCCAAATACGAAAGCGGTCCAGGCTTACCTATTTGTTCAGCGGCTGTTTGACGTGTTGAGGAACTCATCTCAGTGAGCCCATGGTCGTGTTACGGCGTCTTGGGACTCATCAGAATTCACATATTTATTGCGTTCGCGTGGACTGGACCTGGTCAGGAATTGCGGGCCTAGCATCATGATTGCCAATCTCCTTACGACACTGGTTGAAACAAATTCAGGTATTCACGCGATGTTCTGGAATTGACTAATCCCCGGTGGTTAATTCGGTCTGTTTTACTGATCAAAAAAATCGATCGATGCACTGCTACCATTGTGGTCTGTTGAGTAAGTTCTTTCTGCGGTGATCGCTTAACAGGCTTTACAGATCACAAGTCAGAGTCGTTTCAGCGAGACTCAAGATTCGCGGATCTGGGTATTTTGAATCAACGCTTATTGGTTTATTTTGCGGTGACACGAGCGTGACAGCCTTAGGTGGCCTCGAGGTATTATATAGTGCGGATATAAACAATCCTATACCTTCGTCATCGAATCGCTCCCCATCATCCCCGAATCATGGAAGGCTTCCAGTTTATCATCGAGTCTCCTCACGAAGCCCAGAGTCAGAAGAAACGTCCTCGTCTTGTCACGTCCTGTGATAATTGGTAAGTGTCCCGTGCCGTTTTGCTTCCGTGGTCTACCATACTCCCTTTCAGTCGCTTAAAAAAGATCAAGTGTCTGCAGTCCAGTCCGGATTCCCCATGCGAGGCATGCAAAGGCGCAAAAATCCAGTGCAGATTTCGAGATCGAGAGCGTTACTTTGCCGAACGTAGTCGGGCCATCGCCGGACCTAACATTACACGCCCAGCCGGCAGAACTGGATACCCATCGCATGACACCTCCAGCAGGCCTGAGGGCACCATTCCAGAGTTTCTCGTATCAGATACCCCTCCTACTCCATCGCCGTCTATGCAACGCTCCTCGTCATACTCGCCACCTCAGTCAACGGCACACGGTAGCGAAGGCCATGTACGTTACCAATCTTACCCTCTTGATCACTCCAAGAGTTCTGGATCTCATCGCGCCACTCAATCCGTTTCCGGTTTTTCGCATGGAAGACAGAATGAACAATCGCCACAGTACAGGTCGTCTCCCCTTTTCGATGCTGGACACCCATCATCTCCCCAGCGGGCTTGGATGCATCAGTTCATACAATTATTTATCAGCAACATGGGCGCGCAGTGCCCGTTCCTCAGCTATGAAGACATATACGACAAGTTTCGACGTCAAACGTTGCCCCCGCTACTTTCGAATTGCATAGCTGCTTTGGGTGCAAGGTGATGCACCTGGCGTAGATCACGCAGTCCATGCTTGACGTCCCTGTAGGTTCTCCGATATCCCTGAAGTCGTCACAAGAGGCACGCAGGCTGTCGCCGAGATCTACTCCGATATTGCGAAGGTGGGTCCGCCCTCGCTTGACAGGTGCCAGCACTAACCGAGGTATCTTAGGAGCAACTGTCAACATCGTTTCAGCAACCTTGTGTCGAGACCCTCCAAGCGGCGATACTACTCGCGTGGGCAGAATACAAGAGTGGTCGTGGGCATGGTACGCTCTTGACAACGTATCCATCGGAATGTCGCTGATGCTTGCGGGACCAGGCTTCCGTCATTATAGCGATGTGCGTATGGCTTTGTTGATATGGGACTTTGTCTAATACGCTCCCACAGCTTGCCATGCAAACTGCCATGGCGATCGGCCTGTCGGAAGAATCGTCGCTCCAACTGAGCCCATACGATCCGTATCAAAATCGACTACGGATTACATGGTCAAGTTTGAGCCAGTTGCGGCTGTACGCTTCCTCGTGTACGTCTTCCATATGCTCCCACGGCTCTCTGAGCTGACCGTCACTGATCGGCCAAGCAGTGGCGGCGCAAAAACTCGGCTGATCCTATCTGCTGTTCGCGTAGACAACTGCCTCCGACGGCCAAGATCGCGACTATTGAACATCGTACCTTTTCTAGTTCTATCCACCCCTTCCAAGTCATACGCGGTGTCTAGACATCATCATCTTTTGGCATGTCTGCATAATCAAGCAATCCAGGGTACATGTCATACTATGCGCAGCTGTCGAGTTTCTAAAGGGAAAGTATATAGGGCTGCTTCTTTCATTCCGTTATGTATGGACAATTTGTCATTCTCAGGGAATTATTATTTGATAGATATGTAATTTACATCGTGTCCGAACATAATGGATCCAGGTCGATGTGGACCACCAGGTCCAACTCACAAGCTTGTAATCCGAGTAGTCGCCTGCTTCACTCTGGAGTCGTTCTCCTGTGGGAACCACTGCCTGGGAGTAACGCACACATCGAGTACTCTGATCTGACGGCATTGCTCGAGGAGTAAGAAAGTTAGACGCCAAGTCGACACGAGGCCACATGCGGTTGCTAGCCGCATCGTCTTATGTATTTGACAACTCAACAGCTCAAACGAGCGGGGAGCTGCGCAAGTTTTAGGCATCGAACATAGCCTGCTCAGAAGTTGACATGTGCCCTTTCGATACCATCTCTACGGGCCCAGCGGCTACCCCTGAGAGTGTGCCAAAAAAACATCAGGCCCTGATCCGAGTGTTCTCATTGAGTCTATAGTTTTCTCTTCGGAGCAAAGAACGCTCCGACCAGTTGTGTTGCCAACCCCATGCTTGACAAAAGCAGAAGAACATCCGCACTGCACATCGGGATTGTGTACCATCGTCTTGTGAGACAGCTCCCATGGGAGTCGCCCGGGTGCCCGTTGGCCTTGATTGAATTGGATGGTCTGATTGCCGTACATTTTCAGTTATATGTCATAGTCTGGGGCAGTTCAGGTTGGTTCAGCTCGGCAAACCGGTTAAGCCTGGATAACGGGAGAAGGCGCTGAATTTTCTATCTCGGGACTGGGGAGTGGTTGTAATTAGATGCCATTCAGGCCTGAGTGAGATTGAGTAGCTCTGCTTCACTGTCTATCATATCTACCGAGCTTCGGGGTTCAAGTACTTACCCCATAGATCCACCGGCGGTACGTGGTCACGCCTGTTAATCACTCCATGATCTTGATATATACACGTCCGTGGCGAGGATGGGGAGCCCGGTCGGGTCAGAGGGATGTGGTACAACCGTCAACTCAAATGAGCGGCAGATCGCGATAGCTGTTCAGCCCCGTTCAGCGGACCAGCTACTACCATTGGGGCAAAAGGGATATTGCAATCGGTCCCAAAGAGGCTGCTGGATCGCATGACATGCCAGGTATTGTGACTTGCGAGTTTTAGAGTCGAGACGCACTGGATGTCAGTGCGTCCGATACACCACAGTTCTCTGGCGGTGATGCAATACTCTGTCTGCTTCAGCCAACGGAACATCCTGAGCTTCGTCTCGGCCACCTGATTGACCATGCGGTTCCTGGGAAATGAGATTAAGCATGGCCTTAAAGACACCATGCTGCGGGGCTCGTGGGTCGCCGTCTCATCAATGGAGGGCATTCAGGACCGACCTCCGAAACCATATGGAACCATGGAACGGAGCTTTCCCGGCAACTGTCTTCCAAGCATAATCGAAGTGATGGCGTTTTGACCTCGTATCATC
The DNA here is from genome assembly GCA_038090235.1 of Pulveroboletus ravenelii. Lineage (NCBI taxonomy): Eukaryota > Fungi > Basidiomycota > Agaricomycetes > Boletales > Boletaceae > Pulveroboletus > Pulveroboletus ravenelii. The sequence goes on along the minus strand of JBBPMH010000322.1, from coordinate 21,152 downwards.
TTGATTGTTGTCAGGAGGGCCTTCAGGTAATGCCGACCCTCCCTTCCTATCAAGGCTAATTTGCCACGTCACCGTACCTGTCATCGAGGTACCCCGTAAGATCCACTTACGCTAGTAGCACGAAGCTGCATCAAATGAGGAGAAGGCGGTTCCTGCAGTTGATTGTTCAACAAAAATAAACGAGAAAACTTTGCATGCAGGCGTGCCGCGTATCACTGGCAAACGGGCTTGCCCGATCGTGATATGTAGTCCAATGTGTTTCGTTGGCATGGCACTAAAGCACAACTTTCCGGCCTCGGCACTACCACAGCGCTCTGATGGCCTCGAGGGTGAAGGCGTTGACAGTACAATATGTATTTGCCTCACTCGTCAAAAATTATGGATTGCTTACTTAAAATAGTAGTGTCGCTCGGAGCTAGTGTCATGATGTGTCTGTTTCGTCCGAATCTGGCACATTCATTTTGTTAGCGATGTACAAGGTGACTCAAATTTTGTCCGGTCCAGTCATTTCTGGTAAGCATTTAGTTGGTTACTTGACATTTCCTTGAGCAACGCCGTCGTCGGGCTTGCGCGTTATCTCCATATCCGGGATTTCAGGAACCGCCGTTCTGTCGTTTGTTGTGCGTGATATCTGTTTTTCCGCTCCCTTCTGATCATCATATGTAACCCGTCGTGATTAGGGTCTAAGATATGACTTTTGTGCGTTCTTGCCAAGGCAGAAAAAGAATTTAGATTGTCTTTGACGTCGCATGCACGCCCGTGCTACCCCACACTCTACGGTTCTCTGAACACTTTCTCCCAAGATATAAGCGTATGGCATTTTCCTTCGTGGTGAGTGACGTCCGATCACTGCACGATGTGAAACAGGGATATTTTGCAACAGATTTATAGATTAGAGAACGCATGATTTGTGACAATCGCTGTCTGAGAAGTGTTCCGTTCAACTAGAATGAGTAAGTTTCCACATCTTCTCACACCATGACACACAATCATCAATTTATGTCGCGGACTCAGGCTTCAGGACTTCAAACCCACTCAATTCAAAGGCCATCACCCCAAAAATCTTTTTAATCTTTTTCATCATCCCACCGCAGTTGAGCCCCGGACATCAAGCCGCTTCACATTCATTTACGCGTCCCCCCATCATCACCGCAGTACATATGTAGCACCGACTCCGATATCCTTAGCTTCGCGGCCATGACATGCCGTGAACCTGGCCAGGGCATCTGCCGCATACATGTGCTATGTTTTTTCGGGGATACGTCCGGCATGTCCCGCGTCCGTGGGGTATGCCTCGAGCTGTCATGATTCGCATGAGTGAATTGGATTGTTATTATTAGCGAACCCAAGGAAGCGTCGGTCGTCGATATGACATGGTGCAGGAATGGGTAAACCCCCAAATCACCCAGACCGCCCCAGATGCTGACGATCGCTTCTAGCGTAGAAAAAGAATGGGGATTTCTATTCAGACTTGCACTGTGGCGAATTCTGCGCCTACGCTAACATAGTCACTTCCATCTGTCCGCTTACAGGTATCCACTACTCGATCCTCACAGTCGGAGAGGTGACAGATTACTCTTCCGTCTAGTCGTCTGGAGGGCAATGCTATATAAAAAGCGTCTGGGGGCCTAGGAGTGCGTCCCGAAATGACGTGCGGACCCGCGTTGGGGGACCGTAATGACATGTGACCATGGGGTCAGGTACTAGGAGGAGGTACGTGACGATCTCGTCTCGTGTCCCGCCGGTCGTAACTTCAGACGCTCCATCTTACGATCTGCGGACATGTGGGAGCCGGACGCGACAACGGAACCACGGGCGTATGTTGAAAAATAGAAGCAGACTCGGTTCAAGGACACATGGTAGCTGATTATGACTTCGAATAGTCATCCGACTTTTCAATCGAGAGTTGTGAAGCTCACACTAAATGACGGTCACACGCCCCACTGCGTCATGATCCTGGGCGATCGGCCCGCAAGGTAGGTGTACCTTTAAGCTTCATTTGCTGTTCCGAGGTTCGTATCGCGGGGAACGCAAGCTGGACATCATCACAAGAAGCGCTGCGGACAGGTTTCAATGTGACACCCAGGGTAGATTGCCGGTGGGTGCGATCAACTCGGGGCAATCCACAAGGCGGGCGGTCGGCTAGGGTACCTACTCGTATCATCTATTAAAAGAATCGAAATTATATGTACGCAACGGAAAGATGGAGCCAAACGAGACGGGCGGGTGGACTAAGGTAAACGCAGGAGAATGGCGAAAAGTCAAACGTAAGGAACTGCAGGCAATTGACTTCCCTATTTGCCGTCTTGCGCGCGTAGATCCGAGTGAAGAGGGGGTAAAGTGAAACACTAGGACATTTTCCGAATTGTTCATCTTCTACCGCGAAATGCCAACACAAATGTTCACCCAACCGTCCGCGCCCGCCAAGCACGCGCCCAGCCAACCCATTTCCGTCTCAGGAGGCGCGGCGATTCCCTGAATCAACGCGTATGCAAGATCAGGTCCGGATGATGATTGAAGAGGGAATAGGAGTGGAAGATGGGCTGTTAGATAGTGCGACAGCGTATGTGTGGAACCTAGGTGTTTCGTTGGAATAGCGTAAGCGCGCGAGAGGGGCGTGCTGTTGTTAGAACAACTTGTGTATGTAGTCAAACCTGCCAAGCGTACCATCGTCTAGTACTGGCGGTACGAGGTCCTGCATCACCGGTCCGTCAGGAAGGTATAGCCTAACGGGTACACTTCGGACGTTGTATGCCCCATCGCGATCGGGCGCGCTCTGCTGATCGGTGGATGCTGGGCGCGCATGTAACGAACCGCCAGAAGGTGGTGGGGAACTTGGTCTCGTGGGTGCCGTTGTAGGTACGATCTTGGAGGCGACGCGCCAGTAGTCATCAAAGTTGTCTGAAATGGGTCAATGCCATTTGTCATTGACGAGGATCGCCCAGATCAGTCAGCCAAGCTAGCTCCGAGATTACACGTCTTTAGAGCCACAAGGCCCCGGCAACGAAGAAAACTTACGTTCTTTGATACCCTCCCATATCCCGTCTTGTTCAGCCTTTCTGAGACTAGTCATGCGTTTTGTGTTACCCCATCGAATGAAATCCGCCTCTTTCAATTGGCCCATGAAAGCTTGTTTGCAGGACTCGGCGGAGGGTGGTAAGAGAAGTTTTTCCGTGGGTGGCGATGCAAGGTGAAGGATCAACTTTAATGGTGCGACAGGTATGTTTAGCCCTGATCCCGATGCAGGCGCACTAGGTCGTATGGAAGCTGATATGGTATGGTTGTCATAGATCAAACCAATCGGCCAGTGCCTACAACGCGTATCGTATCAGAGATACTGTCCAAAACCAGTGCCATGAGCCTCCAAACCAAAGGGTTTCCTTTGGCAGGTATGCGCTGGCGTGGTGAAAAAGACGAGACGCACCACTTGAGCAACGTGCCCTCCTCGCTCTCGAACCACCAATCCTCCTCCTTCAACACTTTGCCGGCTGCCTCGTCGAAGACGACATCCATAAGGAATCTTCGTAGTTCTGGCATGAGCAAGGGCAGATAGCTGACCCTCGGTGCTTGGATGTAGTAGCACTCGAGTCCGCGATCAGAATTTGCAGGGAGTTCCTTGGGATCGACACGAACTTCAAGCGGCACGGTCCCTTCCCATGAAAGACGTCGGAAGAGTGTGATCGAGGCGGAGGTCGCAAGCGTTGAGCCAGGGTGGTTACGCGTTGTACCGTACGCGGACATTTGGCGAGGAACTCAACGCAACCAAGCAAAGATTCAAAGGGAGGATGCATCATGTCCACTAGTCCACGTGACCGACCATAATCTGTACTGACCCAACACAATCAGCGGAGCGACGCCTAGGTCTCCGCCTTTGCCATGTACGATGGCCCTACTACACCGTCGTACTACCGTCGTCACCTCAGAACTCTGCGCAAGGATGATCTTGTCGAATAGGCTTGTCACTCTCAACACCCTTCATTTGGTACTTGCGCATTCACATGCTCATCCGCTCGCTGGGTTGTCGGTGTTTCGTGCAAGTTGTGGAGGAAACTGTTGAGACGATGCCATCCGCCAAGCATCTACAGTGAGCGACAAAGAAAGGTATAGATGGCTTACCGGTACGCTGACGCAAAGATCAGCTTGTTAACACCGACTGAGATCAACCCAAGCTTGAGCCTGGCCAAAAGGAAAAAGACTCGGCCTCCAAGCCGCTGCTGACACATCCACCACCACCTGGCCTAAGCACCCATCCCCTTAAACATGATCCGCCGCCCACCGACAATGATTCCGATGACGGACGTGGACATCCAGGACGTCCGCGCGCTCGTCGTCGAACAAAAAGCGGAACACGAGGCACGCCAAAAGGCGCTCCTCAAGATGAAGAAACTCACAGCGGATTCGGTTGCGGAAGATTCGGCGACAGCCACGCTCTTCCGACAACTCACAGACAAAATGCGAGAGCATGACGAGAGGCATAGGCGGCTGGGCATACCACCTGGAAAGAGTTCATCCTGACTGATTCTGGTGTGTCACAATTCTGTCGTGGTTGATTGGCAAGTTAACTACTGCACTACTTCGTAGTATAGTGCGAAGGTTGAGACAAAGAAAATGAAACGGTAGAAAAAGTTGTGTGGAATAGTTGTGTCAGAAACAAAGACATGTTGGATACAAAGGGTGGATTGATCAGTACGGATCAGAGGTCCACTACGCTTTGACAAGGCGGTGTTGTGCATGTTTCACATCAAGGGGACTTGTTGCTGTGGACTCTTCGTTGGGCTGGTGTCCGCTTCTGTGGATTTACGCGCATGCAACGGAAACTGGCCGATCGACCAACTTTGAGCGCTGGAGTCGACTTGAGTAATGACAGAAATTGGATAAAAAAACCCCGCGTCGGGCGCCACCCAGACCAACGGACGACCTCTACGCCGCAAGTCACCACGCGTCGCGCTGCGGAGGACGCACTGGACCAGCTGCCGTGATCTCTAGAAGGACCAGGCAGAGTGACTTGGGACGCTTTGACCTTTGGCAGGTGTCAAGCTTGTTGCATTGTCTAATCGCGCTGGTACGATGGCAGTACACACTGTGAGTGATGCCTATTCATCGCGGGTGGACCGTGGCGAGCCGCCTTGGCCGTCGTGGAGGATATAAAGGACGAGCTGACGAGGAGATGGACAGAGCAAACAGGACCACAGCAACGTGGACCCACACGGACCTACTAAAACGGACCTCCCAGCGCCTGTCTTTTTTCCCGCTCTGGTTCGACGCGTCTCTCTTGCAAACCACATCCATCTTCCCCTTCTCCCCTGTCTCCCCTTCTATCACCCTCCCCATCCCTGGCCGTTCCACATGGCCCGTCCAAGTCGCACTGGCCCTGCCGCGGGGTCTTCTCGACGTCGCGAGCGCAGAGGCCAACCACCACGACCGCCGAACGCATGGATACTGTACCGTTCCTTCAAGTTCGAGCTGATCCGCCAGACCAACGAGCGTGTATCCCAGGCGAATGTGTCCAAGAGAATCTCCGAAATGTGGAGGAACGAAGCAGAGGACGTCAAGCGACACTTCGAAAGAATGGCTGACGACAAGAAGGCCGAGCATCAACAACTATACCCCGATTACCGTTTCTCACCCCAGAAGAAAGAAGCAAAGGCGCGCTCTAGGGGCCGCAAACAAAACCGCCGAGCCAACAAGCCCGACGGTCCTGATGCCACACCCACAAATACAGGCGCAGACGCGGGTGTGGACGTGAACACAAACGCGACTGCCGCCGTTCCGCCTCCCCCTCCCATGCCCTCCCTCCCCCAACCTTATCTTGTCCCCGCTTATCAGCAGAACATGGTCCCGCCGCACTCCAACATGATTCAATATTTGCCCGAAGCATGCTATGGTCCCGGTGGTCCCTCCCCTCCGATCTCAGCCGCGCCATCGCCTGCGTCGTATGAGAGCTCTGAGTCATCCGAAACGCTGCCACATCCAGAGGAGAACGTGGCTTCATCATCGTCGAGCCCGCCTGGTCAACCGTCGCCTAGCGCTGAGTCACAGGTATCTTCCTCTTCCTCGCAGCCGCCTCTGAATACGTCGTACCTTTCGGCTCCTTCTGGCTTCGATCATCCGTCTCCTGACCCGTATGCAGCCCAACTGCTCCCTACCCTCTTCCAGTCCGGCGAACTATCCCAAGTCCCGCCCCAAGTGCAATTCCCATCAGCCGAGAAGACATTCGTTCCAGCGGCGCCCATCTTTTCGAATCAGCTATCAAATCTCAACTCCCAAAATTTAGAGGCAAGCTTTTGTGGCACTAATGATTTTTGTTTTCTAAACGAATCATTAGGAGGTTGTAAATTTCGACATTCCAGTCAACGAAACGCAGCAGTTCACTCCGTTCCCGCAAGGTCCTCATGGTTGTCCACCCTTGGAGGAGTCCCTGCAAGGGATGCTCTCAGGGTCTGACGAGAGTGGCGTCTGGAATCTGTCTGTTGTCGAGGATTCCGAGCTCGTGGCTCAGCCCCAGGGCGACTTGGAGATTGCCGTGGGGTCCGGGGGCTCGACAGTCGATCATGACAGCAGTGAACGTTATTCCGACTTCGACTTTGCTGGGTTCCAGCAACAGATGACTTCCCTCACGCAAAGTACTTCGAGTTCCGCCGCAGTTACTTCTTCTGTCCAGGAGGACCTTCAAGCCCTCTTCCATATTCCTAATAACGCCGATGTTCAGACACACTCGACGGCTTTGCAGCGCCAACCCAGCGCTTTCACGCAGTACATGATGAACTTCTTCGATTTCGAAGCCGCGGAAGGCTTTCACGAGGACACTTCTACCGTATCCCCACCGCCCGTCGCCACTACAGTCGCTCCGCAGCAGGTGTGCCTTCAGAGTAACCAACATGCAGCGGCAATGCCCATCTTCACTCAGATGACAAATACGCCAGCCGTTGCTCCTTGTACCTCGTATGTGCCGCCCACCGGCGCAATCTACTCCTCGATGCGTCGAGCGGGGGGGAGCTGGAAGCCTCCCTTCGCCACATTCCCTTCGCAAGTGGAGGAACTGGCTTCGTCCTGGACCCTCTCTACAAACTGAGTAAACCTGATTCAGGGCGTCTTGATGGGTGTCGTCTCAAAAAAATCGTCCCGCTCGACACTATTTCATCTTACGGTCGCCCGCTATGTTATCTCTTGCTTTTAGTGTGCATAGTTTTGATCCGCCATATTGTTTTCTCTGCTATCATCTCGAGGTCATCTGCATGGTACAGCAATCCACCTGCCAGCTGTCGCCTATTCTCCCACCAGTCACTTGGCCTCTCGCCCGCCACTGGCGCTTGCTGTCCTGACTTCCATCACACCAAGGACACGCTTCATATCACCTATCGTCATAAACCAAAGCTCCTTGTTCCATCCTAATGCTTTTTTGTTCTTGGACTATTTCATATCCTAAATATCGCCTCCCGTTGCCCGTATCTCATCAATCCATTGACGATCCTATCTTCATTACCCGCGCCCGTTCTGCGAACGACCTCTCGGCGATTGCTTGACACTTTCACACCTGCGTTTGCTGCTGATACTCTATCGTACGGTTTTCTTTATTCTGACGTTTTACTGCCTTTTTTTGGGCTTTGATATTGGTCGATTTACCCCCTAACATCATCTACGCCGAGCTGGCTTCATTACTTAAATAGCACAGGCATGTTTTCTTTATCGTCGCAACTCAAGTGTGGTGTACCGATAGCCAATGTAATCGACCTGTTCAAAAAAAAATCAAGACTCATGTGCACTGCGTCCATGAATGAATTCTATGGCAGATGTCATCGGGGGTCTAGAAACTGGTTTGGTGAAGCGGAGGGTTTGTTCACGTCAACTCAAGTTCATTCTATTCAGGGCTGTGCGACCTTGTATTGTTCGACCGGGTATGTACAATAGTACTCAGTCGGCCAGTCGGCCAAGTTGCGTGGGAAGTTCCATCATTAGCAGAAGCTGACAAAGCCTGTGTTGCACAGCATACTTCCAAAATAAGATTCCTCAAATACATATGTTGATTGTTCCAGAACTCGAAGTGTTTCACCACTCACTCAGCACCATTCTCTCCCGCAACGCAGCCTGTGATCATTGTTCACCATTTATTTGTCGTGAAGTGGAGATGGAAACAATCAAGTGGGTCACAAACCCTTCCTAGAGCGCGGGAGTGTATAGCCCGAATATTAGATACATGCGATTTGTTGTGAAGTGTATGCAAGTAGGCTCAAGGCACAAAGGAACAGAACAGGGAACCTGTAGGATCGGGTGCCCGATGGAGGGGTGTCGCAACTACAGCCATACCGAACAGATCGGTTTGAGCTCGAGGGAGACTGGGGGGAAAGGTGGCGCCGAGACTCCGTCAACGGGCAGAAAGGGACGGTGGCCAGGCCAACCATTCAGGCCCGTGCCGAACCTCGTTCATACAAGCTTGATACCACCAGGTTTCTCTAGAGAAATCCCGCCACCCGCTACCGCGCTCTTCCCACGGTGAAACGCCAACGCATGTTCCACCGCATCCATCAGAGGTTTCATGGCCTGTATCACGTGGTGAATTAAGAATCACTCGACGTCAAAAGGGACACAGAAACGCGCAACAACGGGCTCGAAGGCAAGAGAAATATTCACTCACGACAGCGACCCTGTTTCCCTCCACACCTTCCAGAACCGCGGCTCTTACGAGGGCGTCAACCTTTTCGTGCGTTTTCCCGAGGTACCCTACCATCTTAGCTACCTTTGCTGACCGTTGTGCGGCGGTGGAGGCCGGGGCAGGGAGGTCGGAAGGGGGCGGATAAATCGATGTCCAAAATTGTCGGAGGAACTCATTGGCGGCAGTTTGACATGTCGTGAGTTGGCGGAGAAAATCAGGGGAAAAGTCGGCTAACGAGGGTAAGGCGAGTAAGAGACGTGCGAAAAATGCAACTAGGACTTACATGTCTTCGTCTTGATATCCAACCGCGCAGCGACGTTCTGCGTCATGGATAACAACGCCGCATCGCCGGATTTTTTCTCTACCTTTAGCTACCAAAGTCTGATGAAGATGAGTCAAATACTAATGTCCAGGACTCACCTGACCGAACCTCTCTTCCCATCCGTCCATTCCTTGTAAAAGCTCTTTGAACGCATTCTGTACGTCAGCCACTCCTCTCGAGTCTTCTACTCCGTTGCCTGCACTCCCGGCCCTACCCAGTTGCCCCTCGAAATAGCGTTGTCGGCCTTGCATCTCGAGGAGGATGCCAGGGGACGACTGGGGATTTTGGAGATCGTCGTATTCAATTTCAGAAAAGGGATTCTGCAAACATTTAAGTGAGTGATGATTGATTGTACAAGATAGCCTGCCTCTCCATCTCCACCATCCACTCGTCGTCGCTTACTACGTGACATATCTCCTCTGGCGGCAGCAGAATTAAGGAGGAAGGTGGAAAAAGGATCCAGCAAAACTTACAAAGCAGAATTGAGCAACCTTTCCGAATGCTCGTTGAATTTACGGATGAGGGGAAGTGCACCGCGCTGACGGCCAGCTTGCATGGTCATATCTTTCTCGTTTCCCGTCTGTAGTACATTCAATATTCCAGGTTCCACCACCAGCGTACTACCCTAGCTCACCTCCGCGTGATCCTCAAGCGTAGCACCAAGATTGATGTACAAATCTGACACCTCATCTCTTGGCCTCCTAGGTTCCATCTCTGATCCCATCTGCACCTTAGTGTCTGGCAACTGAGCAACGGGAACGATACGGACCATCGTCATCCTTCTCGAGATATTTGTCAAATATTGGGTCTTCCTTGACAACGTGCTGTGTCGCTGAAGAACGAATAGAAGCTCGATGTGCATTGAATAACTTGCTCTGAAAGTAGCGTTTCCAAAAGTCTGCTTCAGACAGCTAGACAAAAGTCAATACACGTGACCTTGCGCAAGGAAGAACGGTTTGTCACCTTGCTTGGTACATTATCATTATACGCTTTTGCCACTACTGGAAATTCCTCAAAGATATCATGTACGAGCTGAGGTGTGATGACTATCTTGACTTCGCCGCCCTCTACCGTTTGTGGGCGAGGATCTACTAGTTGACCTGAACGGCCACGCTTTTGATTTTCTATTGCTGCCTCCGCAAGGAATAGGTGCTACGTATATCGACGACGTGTTGTGTCGCGAAGGCCGGTAGGGTCGACCGACAAAGACGGGCAAGATGGATATCACCCATCAGGACAGCAAAGCAAAAACACACTCACCTCTCTCCCCTCCCAAAATTCGGCCTCAGTGATCTGACCACTCATAACGAGGTCCTTGTGCAACGCCAACAAGTCTGGGCTCGCCAATAGAACCCGCTTTCTAAGTCTAAACTGCGTCGCTGCGTCCTGTCCCGACAGAATTGGCGTCCTCCCATCGCTCACGACAGAGGTAGCACGCGACGTCGAGGCTCTTGAAGCCGGAGGTGCAGTAGGCGTCACGGCTTTTGGGGAGGTCAATGTCGAAGCGGCCGTCACTGGTCCTTTGAGTGTCTGCGCTGGTACGACAGCAGCCCCAGCGTTCGTCGCCGTGGTCAAGATACCAACATTGCGATTACGACCGATGATGTTAGTCAGCTCCACCTTGAACATCTCCCTCTCCGAATAGGCTACTTCCTGGGGTGTTGCCATGAACGTAAAGTTGTGTCCCGCATCGTCGTTGACGAGGCCGAGTTTCAGCCTCACCTGAGCAGCACCTTCTTTGCTGCAGAAAAGTGCTGTGAGTGCGGGTTGTAAGGGGTGGGCACGCGCGTGGAAGGGGGAGTTTCTCAGCTCACAGGAGGCGTCTTGATGTGGCACGCGCACGGAAGGGGCTCTTTTACCGTCCTGAGTCCATTGTAGATGACCGTCCGTGAGTTCAAGTGTGCCAGGTAATTTTTTGTAGGACGCCTTGGCCGTGCAAACGATGGTTGGCATTCGGTCTATTGAGGTCCGGGACAAGCCCCGTTGAGTTTTGCTTGTGGCACAGCTTGACCTAGATGTTGATCTGGTACAACGAACTACTATCATACCGTCCCCTCTTCGATCCTCATCAATGGCCTCAACCAAGAAACAGCTCGTCGTCTTTGACTTCGACTGGTCAGTCGCCATTCCTCACTGCTTCTCTTCACAAGAGAAAATCCTGATTCATCACTAGGTCCATGGCAGATCAAGACACTGATCGCTGGCTCTTTGAAGTCCTCGCACCCGACATTCGCAGAAAAATGGAAGATAACGATAACTCGGGAGAGCCCGAGCAGACCTTGCAATGGACGGACCTCGTGTGAGATCAACGCTTCCCCTATCCTTGTCGTTTCACTCGCGCGCAGGGTCGTCGTTGTTAATGTTTTCGTTTCGTTTTCTTCCTTTCTTTTCTTCGGTTTCTGTTCTCGCAGCGCCCTATGTCTGCGCGAGCTGTCCGAGGAGAGCCGTAACGTACATAGGCGAGACATTGAGAACACACTTCGGCAGATTCCTTTTGTGAGTTCTCTAGCTTCCCTTCTTTGCGTCGCATCCATGGGCGGGCACCTGGCGTAGCTTTGCTCACCCAACCACCCTAGCACCCCGCCATGAAACGCGGTATCCAGCTTCTCAAAGATCCCACCAGCCTCGACACCACCATCTTTATCCTTTCCAACGCAAACATGTTTTTCATCAATACCATCCTCCAGGTACGTCGAACCCTCACCTCGCTCTCACCACGCGTAATATTGATCGTCCCATGCTTTTAATCTCGCCCGCTTATCAGCACCAAGGCATCCGAGGGTGCTTCGATACCATCATCTCCAACCCCGCCGACTTTTCCGCTCCTGACAAACCGAATCGCCTCGTCCTCCGTCGGCGAGTCGGGCCTGAGGACCCTCCTCACAATTGTACAGTCGGATGCGAGGAAAACATGTGCAAGGGTACGTTCCCCTTCCCATTTCTATTATAACCTCTTTCCCGTGCAAACCCCACTTTTGCGCACACTGGGTACTGCGTGCTGCATATTCACCGTACGACAGGTCAGGAACTCACCCGTTACCTTGATGCCCACCGTCAATCCGACGACGCTGAGTTTGACCGTGTCATCTATGTCGGCGACGGCAGCAACGACTTTTGCGCTGTGTTGCGTCTCAGGAGGTATGTCTATGCACGCCGTGGCATCCTCCATTTATCATTCTAGCGCGCAATACTCACTCCGGTGTAGCCAAGATGTCGTCCTCTGTCGCCGTTCCTGTGGCCTCGAACGCAAAATCGCACACGAACGTGCCAAAGGACCGGCATCGCGCCTCCGGTGCTTAGTCGAATACTGGTCCGGTGCGTGGGAAGTCGAGGAAAAGTTCAAGCAATACGCCAAGGGGACGTCGTTGAGCACCCTCAATTAACCCTTGTTTTTGTTTGCTTTGGAAGGGGTTGGGGTTGGATATCTCACACGTAGCTAGAGGTTGGAGGTCGGAGTCATACCCGCCTTCCTGTCAAGTAGATCGTCACTGAAAGAACGATCCCTTAGTGGGTTATGTGACCCAATATTACTCGGGGGTTGCGATGTGTATGATTGCTTGGTAAAGAAGTTGTAGGGGGGGAAAAGAAAGGAGGCAAGTGAGAAAAAAGAAAACCTTTTAAGTCAGATGTCTTGTAAATGACGGAGTGTAAGTAGAGATGGGGGATTTGTGTCAAGAAGGAGAATCGGTGGATTACGATCGTCATTCGTCATTCCATCATTATTTAAGAAGGGGGGGAAAGCAAGGCGTATAAGTGAGGTTGATTATGACACGCACACATCCGGCTGGGATGGTGACTGGGACTGGGACTGGGACTGGGACTGGGGGCGAGGCACCAAAGGAGTGAAACACCCACGCAGACACAAAAAGCAAACACCAGGATATCATCACCAACGTCAAGGAAGCAAAAAAAAAAAAGAAGAGACAATGACAAAACAAAGACAAAAACGCACCTCCCCCAAGAGCCTTCCACATCACCTCGACCAAATATCCATACCGCTCAGTCGTCTTGCTTCCTTGGTACTCATACCCCCCTGTCCTTGTCCTGCCTGTCCACCTCCGCCTCCGTCGGTAGCGCTGCCTCCCGAGAACGGATTGCGTCCTTGCGTGCCAGGGACGGTCGCCCCATAGAAAGGTGGTGCGCCGGTCTGAGTGGCAGGCGGAACATTCACGCCTTGTGTCCGCACGGATCCAACTCCCATGCCAACGCCGGCACCCCCACCACCCCCCGTCGGCCCTGCATATGACTGGTACTGATCCGGCTGCAACGGGACATACAACGTCCCGATATCCGTCCGTTGTCCGATCGCGTCAAAGGGCGAATTCGATGGCTGTTGTTGCGCATAGGAAGCTTGGAACCGCGTGCTTCCTCCTTGCCCTGTATTGGAGCCTGCGCCAGTGCCACTACCCGTCGTTCCGCCGACACCTCCACCCCCGCCCAATCCCGTCGCGTACGTCTGCGCAGGGCTCGTCACCATTGCCGACGAATTGTACCCTGCACTCGGTCCTGCATCCCCTCTCGCAGCCGACCGCACGTTCGACATTACCGCTTCCCGCCTACTATCGTCGCCCACAATGATCGTCGGTTGATACGAATGCGAGAGCTTCGATGGTGGCGCTTGGTACCTTCCAGGGCCACCACCCGCGCCACCCGCGCCTGCACCTGCACCTCCAGCACCCGGACCAGCACCCCCGCCTGACCCCGCAGACCACGCACCTAGGCCGCCTGAAGCGGCGAGCTCCGCTTGCTGCTGCAAGTACTCGAGTTGCGGGTACGGTTGCGCAGTAGGTGGCTTTCCCGCTTGTCTTCTCTCCCACTCCCGCATCGCATCGTCCCGGTTCAACACCGGGGTCAACGCATTCCGCCCCGAGATCACATCCTGATTCATATGTTGCAACCGTGCCAACGCGGGCGGAATTACATCGGTATGGTTGATTGTGTTTGCACGTATGCGAGCATGCGCGTGAGAGTGCGACGTGTTGGGGTAGTATGTGGATGAGGTACCTGTGGGTGGATTTGGGTTTAACAAGCCGGGGACGTTCAAATTAGGTGCGCCAGTCGGATAGCCAGAGGCGCCCCCACCCATACTCATCTGTCCCACAATCTGCGCACTCGTGCCCGACTGTGACGTATAGGAATGCTGGGCTGGCGGTGGCGGCGGCGGGGCGGCCTGTTGCGTCTGGTATGTGGATGGCCCACCCTCCGCTGCACTTTGGTATGTCGCACCCGGCGGCGGTGGCGGCGGTGGCGGTTGTCCTTGTGCTTGCTGTTGGCCTCCAGGCCCTTGTTGGCCCGACATGTACGGATTACGGAAAACGTTGTTGGCGGCTTGCGATGCCGCCTGTGCTTGCGCCGTGTATGCCTGGTGCTGGGCGAGGTGTTGATTGTACGATGCCGCGTCTTGGTATGCCCTTGTACCTTTTGGCTGTGAGGGGACGAGACCACCATAGGGCCGCTTGGGGTCGGCCGGAGAGCTAGACGACGACGATTGAGGGGTATGCCCGTTCGGCTAATTGAGGGCGTTAGATACCATCCCGAGTAGGACGTAAAGAGAACACGGATTTGAGAATAAACCCAGATGCACGACTTACTTGGAACGGTTTTGTAAACTTTTCACCGGTTATGAACGGGTGCATTCTAGCTTGTTGTGGAGACCATCGCTCGATCGGGTTCAGATTGAGCAAGCCTTGGCAGAAATCGATAAAGGACGCGCGATTGTTGAGCTCTATCATATGGAGTCAGAATCGACGGAAATAGACAATTACGCAATAGCGCAAACAGAGGAGGTCCCGCAGCGCGCAGCCATGTACATCAAGGGAATCAAAAAAAAATATGGTGACGAAACCTCACCTTTCTCCATCTCATGACCTTGCCGAGTCGTTGATTTGAACGTCGGCATGGGTGCAGTATTGATAATCTCCGGTAGCGTCGTCGCCTTGAAGTACTGTTTCCCGGGTTGTTCGTTTGCATTGTGTTCCCGAGAATATTGCTCCAGTGTCTTAAGGCGGTACTTCTTGTGACCGAACACGTCCACACAGGAATCAAAGAACTGTTTCGTTTGCTTCCCCATGTCCAGCATGTAAGTAGGAGGCATCCTGCGTTCGAAATGTCGTTAGCCATCTGCCGACTTGCCACCCGTGAAACCGCGAAATGGGACCAAGGGTATAGCCAAAGAGAAATAAAGAACGTGGAGGAATGAACCCAGAGAGACGGAACGGTACCCACCCAAGCATTTCAACTATCCGAGTAATCTGATTATACTCGCTTGTTCCCGGGAACAGCGGCAACCCCAAGAAAAGCTCCACCGCGATGCAACCCAAAGACCACATGTCGATAGAGGACGTGTAAGGAATGCCAAGGATAACTTCGGGTGACCGGTAGAACCTTGACTGAATATACGTATATACCGTCTGTCGTTCGTGGCATGCCGACCCAAAGTCGATCACCTTGATTTGAGGCGATTGAAGTCTGAGTTGAGCAATAAGTTAGGACTTAAGGGGTGAGGCGGAGGGACAAGACATACGATTTTAGTAGAATATTTTCTGGTTTGAGATCACAATGGATCAACCGTGCATCCTTGAGCACGGTAAGGGCATCCAATAGCTGGGCAGTAAACACCTTGACGAGTTGCGTGCTCAAGCCTTGGAACTGGTTTTGTTTGATGAGTTCGTACAAGTTTGACGAAAGGAGTTCAAAAACAAGGCAAAGGTGATTGCGATGGATAAATGAATCCCGCAATCGCAAAATATGATGTTCATCTCCCGGGTCGCATTGGTTGTTAAGCTAGAGTGGGGTCAAAGGCCGGATCCCAAATGATGAAGCGAAGTGCATACCAATTCCAATATTGTGACCTCCATCATACTTTGATTAAAGTACGCCGGTTTGTTCTTGACGACCTTGACGGCAACAATCTCGTTGGTCTTCATGTTCTGGCATTTCACCACCTGGCCAAACGTTCCTTGACCGAGAATATCCAGGATGAGGTAACGGCTGTTCGTGGATTAGAAATGGAATGGATGAATGAAGTGGCGACACGCACTTGTGACCATCCTCGCTCCCTAGCCAGTCGTTGACATAGAGGATATAATCATAGTCCTCGTTATCGTACCCATCGTTATGTGCTGGTTTGCTTGGCTTTGTGAGGACGCGCCGTGGATTGTGTGCTGATTCATATCGAAATTGGGGGTTGCAAATATGGTACGTATCCACGATATGGGTTGTTAGCTGCCGTATGGGCTGAATAAAGAGCCACGAGCCATCAGCACGGTGCAGCATGTGGATGAAGCGAAACGGGGTACATACCGATAATACAAGACCGTTGGAGTCGACTCGTCTCCCTGCCGGATGGTTATTTACGTAAGGTCGCAAGTCTCTGCTGTCGTGGACTCTCCTAAAACCAGAAGCACGGCGACGATGTTGTGGCGCAGGATCCACGAGCATGGCTTGGTCCTGAGGATAGAATTGATTCACCGGACTCTGGGAATGAGCAAAAGAGAGAGGTGTACTGGGTGTTGAGGCAGAGTTTTTAACGGGAACTTGAGTGGACAGATGGGTTTGATTTTGGTGCGATGGGGGCTGCGGACTGGACGATTCCATATACCCGGCGTAGGCTGCCTGGGCGGCGGTTTGGGACGAAAACGGTGTTCCTATAGGTGGTGTTGATCCATCTGACTTTGTTTGGGAATGGGATCGTGTGTGGGCGGGATAGTTGGTGGGGGGGTTGCCTCTTTGCGCATCCGAGGATGATGCATAGAGATAGGAAGGGGTGGTAGTAGGAGAGTACTGAGCCTGTTGTTGGTACGGATCGAGGAGGGTGTTGCCTGTGCGCATGGGCGATCGACCAGACCGGGTGGTGGGGTCATGTTGCGTATGGGAACGCTTGGGAAGGTTGGGACCTGTGCCATTGTAATACATGTCAGAATAGGGCTCAGGACCGGTGGGGGAGACGGGGTTAGTAGGCGCGGGGGCAGCGGAAGACAACTGATTGGGCTGATGAAATGCGACACCGGAGGGATAGAGGGAATTTTGCGGAGGGTGCTGGGATGTTGGGATGTGCCTCGTAGAGGACTGGGTGTCGACGTTGAACGCGCCTTCTAGATCATCCTGCTGATGGTGGCGACGAGCACGGGATGCACCACCCACCGATGCGCCCGCACCCAAGGATGTGCTGCGCGAGAGTTGGTTGAGTGCGCCAGAGAGATAGGATGAGGGGGAGAGAGATGGCTGTTGGTCCTGATCGAGGAGATGTGCGATGCGGGGCTGCCTGGATGAGCCGGGAGAATGGTGGACGTGTTGGATGCGCTGCTGTGAGCTGGCGAGGGACTGCGGGGGTGGGGGCGGAGGCTGGGCGGCGGGATAGAGATAGGATGCCCTGGCTGCCGCTTGGGCGGCCTGTGCGGAGGACGAGAGGGGCTCGGGGTGCGCCTGGGTCTGCCAGCGGGGGAGATCAAAGTCGTCGTTTGCGTTGGACATGTAGGCCAGTTCGGGTTCCGACATGCTCGTCGACTCGAAGCAGGCTGGAGGGGCGTCGCTCTAACGTGTGACGAGCAAAAAAGAGACGCTGGTCGTCGTGGAAGACGACGAGTGAGGAGAGCAAGGCTGGGCTTTCTCTGTTCAGGGTCGGTCGGTTCGAGTTTAGAGCGACTCCGTACCAACTACTACTCAGACTGGGAATGCACTGACAAAGCTGGCAACGACGCCGACGACGGTGAGGACGATCGCTCCAGTTCCAACACCGTCGCAACTATCCCTCTTTCTGCATCCGTCAACACCCGTGTGCCATGCAGTGAGCTGTCGATGTCCACCGACAAAAAGACCGCCTTGCGAAGCCGTTTCGCTGCCAACACCATCACCGGGCCTGTCCAGCAAAGCAGCAGCGAGACCCACCCAGTCGCTGTGCCATCGAAAGCGCAGCATCTGATCCTGATGTCCGATAGAGCGTCGTCGCTGCCCCAACCTGCTGCAAGGAACCACTTAGTAGTTACGACACCTCCACATCGCCACACTCACCGCACTCCCAGGCGCAGACGGCATCGCACATGCCCAGTCTCTGCACAGCGATCCTTTCCGTGGTGCATCGTCCACCGTCTCTGCCCCCTCCGTCACGCCCACCCAGACCATGTACGAGTCCACCAGCCGCGTGATGTGCACCCCAAGCCCGGGAAGCGTCGCTTCAGCAGGTGCAATGTATTTCGTTTTCGCTTCAATCTGCCCCGTTGTCGCCATCGTCGTCGTCGTCGTCGTCTGAGTCTGAGTCTGAGCCTCTCCCAATGGCTGCATTTTTTCACGTGATCTTTTGCATCGAACCTATTGAAGCAAGTCGAACAGACTGGTCCTGGTTCAACGTTCTCAACGTTCAGCATGCCCTCAAAGCCCAAGACGGAATTATCCACGGGTGCTGATGCCATCGTTCCTTGTTACCACGGCGAACAAGTAAACAAACTCGTCAGTCGCACTCCCAGAAATCCTGGCCGGTGTGTACATGTTGCACACCCATAGCTGTCCCTCAAGCATTTCACAGCGAATTCTATGTTTGCAGCAGGCCGCAGAACGATCGATGCGGATTTTGGTGTCAGTACTACATTGTCTCCATCTCTCTCTGCCCAAGCTAATCACATCGCCCCCTATATCAGTCTGGGCAGATGATCCTATATTTAGTATGCCTTTCATATCCTGTCGTTCATCAATTTCTCATCAATCCAACAGCAAAGCATCCGTCTCAAGTAACTGAACATACCTCGTCGCCCTCACTCGATCCTCCGGTGTCTAATGGCCTCTGCACGCCACGCCCCACTCCACTCCACTCCACGTCCACCCCTCAACCGACGCCCACAAGGAGAAGACGTACGGAAGGCTCCGCGACCGACCCCTCTACCGCCCAAACAAGTACCGTTCCTACGTCGGCATTTGCCAACGGAGACACGCCCAGTAAAAGGGCACGTCTGGAAGCCATCGAAGCCGGCTTGCGAGCTCGAGTCCAGGACCAGACGCCCCGCCAACCACCGCATCCTGTTGAGCCTACTGGCCCAGAGCAATCAGACGCCCTTCCATCTACGCACGGCGTGGAGACGAATGAAGGCGTGCCCACGTCTTCACTTGTTTGTGAAACGACCACCAACGTCGAGCAAGCAGTCCGATTTCCCCATGTACGGTACAGTTTCCTTGGACTACCTCCTACCCAAGAGTCCGAATCCGGCGCGGAACCATCTACACCCAAGAAGCGTCCATTTTCATCCATCTCTGACGGAAAACGGGACTTACTTGGCCATTGCGACGAAGCCTCTTCGTCTGCATTCCCGACGCCACCCCACTCCGCAGACCGGATCGAAGCAACCGGGAGCGGCAATAGCAGTCCGCGACCGGACCCCGTCACTCCGACGCGGTACAAGGGCAAGGAACGGGCTAGCGCTCACTGGGATCGAATCATCGAATCTGAGGTTCGCACTAGCACCCCAAACTTGTGAGCACCGCTGATCTGTCACCCTTGCCATGCCCAGGAGAGCCCGTTTGTCGATACGACCTCGTCGTACAAGCTCCAACTAGAAACAGATGCCCTCAAACGCATGTCATGTTCCCGTCGCTCGTCGCTCGGTTCTCCGAGTCAACCCTGCACACCAACGGCCGCCGAGCGCATCACCTCTCACATCGTGGGCATACGAGACACGATCCACGCGCTCTATGCGTACGCCAATGACTTCGATAAACTTGACGCTATCAAGTACATCGAGCGCCTCGAGCGTCAAAAGAATGCACTCGCGCTCAGCGAGGATGCCAAGACAAAAAGAATCGCGACATTGACCGCCGAGCGTGATCAGTTGAAGGAAAAACTTCGCCAGTGCGTGTTTGTTGCATCACTTCCCCATTCTTCCCGTGTTCCGTCACCCTCTCCGAGCTCCACCGTGGCTAAGTGAGATCTGGGCGTCGTAATGGAAAGCTGATTTCTTGTCGGATGTGACGCTTAGGTCAGACGAATGTTCCCGTGCCAAGGGTAGGGTTATCGCTTCCTTCAGAGCATGAAGTTGACCCTGGTCGCGTTTTCCCATCCTGTTCGGGTCCGTCCAACGACATGCATGGTTTTGGGGATTTAATTCATCTGTTTTGGGGTCGACTCACTCGTATGCTGGTTCGATCGCATCTTGATCCATGTATATTATTGAGTTGCTGCGCAGTCTTTGAACAAAGGGTTTGGTAACAAGAAATGGCATCCTTGTCTTCTTTAGGTATCAAACCGTCATGGGTGCGAACGTGCTTACGGGAGTCTCAAAGGGCCGTCGGGCATCGTGATCACCATCTGGGCTACACTAGCTATCGGTTCATACCCAACCACTACGAAGAACGAGAAAAAGCAAAAGTAGACACGAGAGCCAAAGCGCGGGACACCGTCTCTCGGTTGGCGAAGGGGGAAGCTGGGAAGGGCAGTTCACCGTAGCCCTCATCCTTTTACATTATTTTTTCCACCTGGCTGCCCCATGCAGTGACAATCCAAACTTTGAACGTGTTCCTCAAGGCCAGTACACGGGGTTCACTTAGACGCAACGTCCTTTCCATGCCCACATCTGACGACGGGGCCTTTGCTGCCCTTTGCTCCACCTGGAGTAAATCCATCGTTGGTGTTCGCACACGTCCTTGTCATGTCCAAGACCTGTGAACCTACTTTCGTAGGTACAGGATTTACTCAAATTCCAGTCTGGAGTGCCGTATCGATCCGCCGGCTCTCGACATTGACGTGGTAGTTCACTGTCATCTTAATTCGGACTCGATCGTGGTCGGATGGGATTCGAGAAAGGGCCAGACTCATCCTCGTGTGTTCGCGAACTGTTCTGTATCGTAGTAATCTACTACACTTTCCTTTTTTGGTACCTCGGACTATATGCTCTGCGTCCGCTTCGTGCCCTCCTTTCCCTCCAGTCGAGTGAATGATACCGGAGGTGAGCCCTATACTATAGTTGACTCACTGTACCCAGCTTATACAGCTCGCTCGTTAGCTCCGCACCCCGACCGCCCACCCACAAACCGTTGACTTAGACAGAACGCGATACAATCGCAGTAACAGTCATCAGCAATATGTCACCGTGACTGTGGCAACTGCATGGACTGCCGATTAACTGTCCGCACTGCGGGACCTGTGAGAAAGCACACACATTATGTACAGTCCATACAGACTACCACAGTTTCCTCAAA
>JBBPMH010000321.1:0-34495 GCA_038090235.1 Pulveroboletus ravenelii | reverse complement strand
GGCGAGCTGTAGCGCACGACGGACTGAGGCTGCGAGGAGGCGGAAGAAAGAAGCTGAGCCGCCTCGCTTACTCATGCACGGACTTAATTCTAGGAGGTCTCGTGACTCGACTGACCTAGATCGCCAACTTGCTTAGCGAAGCCGGTTTATGGCAGTCGACGAGTTTGGGCGAGTCAGCTTGGGTACGGTGTATATATACAGTCCCCCTTCCAATCTGATGTGCCACGCAGACATCGGGCAGCGTCTCTAACACGAGGTCGTTACGCGATGGCGACCCTTCCCAGCAGGACAACGCTACAAACTTCAACTGCTCCTTCCACTCACATACCCGCACTTCTCCAAGCACCTTACTCAAACCGCGACTTTGATGCAGGGGTAAACTCATCTACTGCATGGACAGAGCATCTCGATCGAGGGTATCTCTCCGATGATGAACCAGTCGGTAGTCTGAGGGTATATGAGCATGGCTTGTCTGCACGCGCACTTTACCAATTCGAAGGCAAGGCAGAGTTTAGGGAGCTCACTGTCGAAGCCGGGGACCAGCTCGAGGTTCTGAAGCAGGACGTCGGGGATGGATGGAGCCTCGTGAAGACGGAGGACGGAAAAGTTGGTCTGCTGCCTACAGCTTATTACACTGTAGGTGAGCTACATTGCTAGCGATGGTTTCGATTGACATCTCGCAATTCAGCATACTATCAACTTTCTCTCTGAGCCAGTCGACAGTCACGCGACAACGGATGGGCTATCCAGCGATGCTACCGCGCCTCGTCACTCTCCCAAGGGCAACCCCGAGTCAAAACTCCCTTCGCTCGTTCGACAGATTACAGGAGAATGGCCCGACATGCTTCCGAGTTTCCGACAGCGATTGCTCGGTGGAAAGACTATTAATCGGTTCTCCGCTTTCGTCACCAGTGGTGCCGAAGAGTGGGTCCTCAACGGCGCTTCACATCCCGACGAACCCACACCGTCTATTCCCACTTCTCATGGCCGCTTGCAAACGACAGATTCCGTCGCAGAAGACATGCGACTTAACAGGCTCGGAATCGGGGAAGCTGATAGACATTTTGTGGATGAAGGTCCTGCCTGGCAACCAAAGATTCCCGGGTTCCGTGTCTTGGTGCATTCGCCATCAAAGCGATCATCAGGCCTCTCGGGTGCTTATACTGTGTATAATGTTACCTCTCTGATCCAACCGGCCGGGCGCAGCGGGCTTGGTGACGAGGCGGTCCGTCCCGCCTCCCCCGTATATATCACCGTCCATAGACGCTTTTCACATTTTGTGGTTCTTCATACTTCATTACTCAAACGACTTCCCGGAATCGCGCTACCTCCCCTTCCAGAGAAGCAATACGCAGGTCGGTTCAATGCTGCATTTGTCGAAGCTCGACGAGGAGACTTGGAACGATACCTTGATCGTATTGTGCGGCACCCCATCGCGCGCTACGCGGAGGTTGTCACGTCGTTCCTGGCCTGCGAAGACGACCTGGTGAGCGGTTCCTTGACACAGAATGGGGGGTTTAAGAGCCTGCTCATGCTCCATTCTATGCAAGGAGTGGAAACAACTGGTGTCACAGTTCTTGTCGATGCGTCCCGTCGGACCGTCCTTCTTTGCGCACGTTTTTCATCCAGCATTCAACGTCGACATTCAGGACGCTTCGGAAACAATCGAGAAGTTTGACAACCATGTGCGGGCCGTCGGGAAGGGTGTGCAAGGATTGAGGAATACGTTCATTCGAGTAAGGGAAGCACGGATAGGTAGGTATCCACGTTGGTTTAAGGATATCTCTCACAAACATTGACATGTTCAGAGATGTCCAAGGCTGAGCGTCTGCTTTCCTACTCTCTTCTGTCCCTTATCACTGCGAAGCCGTTGTCCTCATCGCCAGCTCTTGGCGCAGTCGAAGAGGAAGAGAATACGTCTCCACAGTTGCAGGGCCTCCTGAACAACGGCGCCGCTTGGTGCTGGCGTGACGATTGCGAAGACTGTCTCAAGCTCACGAAGGCAGTTCAGAAAACTGCGGAGACATTACAGAGTGTGGCAGATCTGTACGATGACCACGTCAGCCCCAACTTATTGCGCGTGTAGTCCTCCGTTCATCATGGCTACAGGCGAGGAGAAGACAGCTTGCGACCCACGAAGCTCTCAAGAGCGTCGCCCATCCCTACATAACATATCAAGTACGTTCTATGGGCGGGATTGATACATAAGCTGACCCTCTATTCCAAGGGAATCATAGAAACCCATCGATCCACATGCTCCCGGTATGCAAACGCAGCCGGTAGTAACGTATGCAATTCATGTTTGGTGTCACTTCTCTCACTGACCCACCACCAGCCAGATGAAGACGTGGCTTCACGTTGTGAAACAGTTCTCAATACAACCATGTCCGAACTGGACACGTATCATACCCAGAAAGTTGAAGATTTCACGACGCTCACAAAGGATCATCTCGACGGGGAAATTGCGTTATATGAACAGATGCTAACGCGACTCAAAGCTGCGCGAGAAACTCTCGATCCCCCACGGTTGGATGAACTAGGGAGCTCACCCAGGAGACCTTCGCGATTCGAGAAGGACTTGGAGAGGTCGGTGAACGACGTCGAGCCGCTTCCACAGCCTTGTCCACACGTGTATGACTCGGCACCAATGCGGCCCGTAAGCATGGCCATCCAGGGAGGGGTGGGATTACTTCTTGGGAATCCAAGCTCAGGAGGGAGAATGAATGTTCTTAGTAGACTATGGGCTTGAGGGAGACTGATCCTCTCTCGCATCGACCCCACTTCTTGGGAAAATTGCGCCATTCGTAGCTTATATATCATTGAAGGATAATCTACAACTGAATCTCACCAAAGGACAACATCGTGTTGTGTGTGAGAGAGTAGCTAAAACATCTTTTTCTTGTCTACTAGAGGGTGGACGTCGGCACTTCAAGATACAATGAGGTATGCTTGATTCCGTACCCACCAGACAACTAGTTCACGATCAGGAAACCGCCCAGAACGAACAATTGGTAGGAACGCTCGGCGCAACCATTGGTCCAGGAGACGCAGAATCCCGCCATCTTGTATCTTTATCATCGAAAGAACCGGTCACCTCAAGTTCTATGCCCCTGCTTTCATCATCTTCTTGTCATGCTCCCTCTTCCGGGCCTTATTTTTGTGCTTCTCCTTGAATCCTCGTTCGCGTGCATCTTCGTCGTTCTTTTCCCCTGTCCCGCTTCCTCCGCCACCGCCTCGGCCTCGTCCCCGTCCCCCACCTCTGCCCCTTCCCCCGCCCCGTTTTCTACCCTCAGGTTGATCTCCCGCGCCGCCAGTAATCGGCATGCTCACCATTCTATTCCCAGCGAATTCATGTTTCTGTAATATCCGTTCTTTCTTCGGCTGGAGTGTCGCACACCGGTGAGTAGAAATGTTTCCAAACAAACTCACTCACGTTTCTCTCCAACATGATTCTCCAACCCTCAATTTGTTCATCTGTCCAACCTAGAAAAGAAATCTTAGCTCCAAGGAAGACGGTGACCTTGATCGTTTAATCCTTACTTGTCTGTTGCTTGAGGCCGGCACGCGGCTTGCTTCTTCGTGTCTCAGCGTCCCGATCGAACAGCTTGGGATCTCGAATGTATGCTAGCTCTAATATCGTCTCTGGCTTGACAGGATCAACGGCTTGCTCTCCGTCGACTTCTTCCTCGCCACTGTTTTCCCCATCACCTAGGACCTTGATGGTGCCGGCACCAGCTCCGTCAAGGTCATCGTCCATCTCTACCACGTCCAGCACTCTGGTTTTTTCATTTTCCTCGTCGGAATCCTCGGACATTGCCTCGGTAAGTCGAATTATCTCTGCTTTCATTCGTTCGATTTCTGCTCTATCCCTCGTCAACGATACTGATTCTTGCCTACGTGCAAGAGGTCAGTGTCCCTTAAAGATGCCAGAGAAGTCCCTCTATCATACATTTTCTTTCCGATGTGTGTGCGGCTGAGGTCCATGGTCTCTTTATCGAATATATTCCGCCTTTCTATAGGATCATCGATCACAGGCACGATAACTGAGAATTCCTCAGTATGACTATCACCGAGTGCATCCTCGCCGGGAGCTGTTCCCTCCAAAAAAGCTGCAATCACTTTTTCTGCATCGCCACGGAACGGGAAGGAAGGATGCGTAAGCAGTTTGCGAATGTACTCAGGGGAGTGATCAGGAAATATATCTAAAACCTGTGCCACTTGTAAGTCAAGATCGGCGTCGTAAGATGGCATAAGTTCGGGTGCCGTCGCCTTCGCCTTCCCTTTATCATTAGATACGTGTGCGGTCGGAAGTGCATTTTTGGAAGAACTTGGAATGATGCCGGATGAACGAAGGATAAGCCTGAGTGTACCTGGGGCTTTGGTATTTGCATCTGATGGCTCGACATCAAGGGTGCACAGAGTAGATTCCAGAAGCTCCATCCGCGCGTCGTCGCGTGATGCATGATGTAACGCGGAAGACAACGTCCTGCTCAGTTGATATGCATGTTGATAATCCGCGAGGAGCGACCGATTGAGAAATGGGACGGCGTCAGTAGAGCCCACAGCTGTAGACTGTGGTGTGATATCAAGCAAGGCGAACACGATCTCAAATATACGGTCTGCCTCTACCGTGAGTTCCGTCCCTGAGGCTGCTGAGACGTCCCGCACCATCGTCGTCACAATGACGTGGAAAGCGTCGACAATGTCCACTTTGGTGTCGAGCCATATTTTCTCCCAGTGATCGAGCTCGTGATGAGTGACGTCCATCCGGATGCCGCCATACGAGCGTGAGCTAGCGGCAAGGCCATCGTCGTAGGCGCGCGCTAATGCAACGACGAACTCTTTACTATGCGCGAATGGGCGAACAAGGGTTGGTGGAGTAACGCGGAGAAGGCTCGTCAAGCAGTGGGCCATTTTTCGGAGACCGTATAGTCCCGAAGACCGAGATGGGGAGAGCAAGGATGTAAATGCGGGGACAACTTCCGAGGCGAATTTGGCGGGTAGGTTTGGTGTCCCGACGAGTGCTGCAGATATGATCGCTCTCAAGGGAGCGATTTTGGATGGTAGGGCGACGCAGAGATCGAATAGTGTCTTGAGCTCTAGGCCCGGAGCAGAGGGTGCGATCTTCTCTGCAAGGAGGAGGACCCATCTGCGCAAGCGGTCGTCATGCTTTGTAAGTTCTGGATCCCCCCAGATGAGGCCTTCGAGGGTCTGTTGTGCTGCATCGCTGGCATAGGTGGAGAGAAAGGCACGGGTCGAAGGTGTATCCCGTTTCGCTGGTGGGAGAACGATCACCTGGGCGAGTGCATTCGAGAGATTGAGATGAAACTGGACTAGTTGCGACGCCGAGAAGCGCTTTCTTGCGTGAGTGGAAGGGTAGACCGGAAGTGGTGCGAGGGTGGCCATCAAAGCTGGTCTAGCTCACCGTGACGCGGAGCTAGCTGAGGAAATTATGCAGGACTGGTACGAGAACACTGCGGCATCGGCCCAACTTCAAATCGACAAAGATAATGGGCAGATCGATTCGGATGGTTAAGTTAATAGCCTGTGCAAACAACTAGCTCCGAGATCTGTCGCGGAGAAGAAATCTGTCTGGCTCATTTGACATCCACCACGATGCTCATCGCTAAAACCCATCATGATGTGCCCAGCAAACTCGACGACGGCAAACCGATCCGGATCTTTGTGATTGCGCCCGTTGTGCCAGATTATCCACAGGCCAAGTTTCCTGGTATTTGACCTTCTTTGACCTGCATCTGTACAGTGCATCTCTTATACTAGTACCGTACTGTGGACAGGCATTGTCTGCTTCAGGTATGCGACAGATCACCCTAAACCTTCTCGACTAATCGACAACCTCAGCGAGATTTACCAAGTAACTGGACCTGTTGAGAGATTTGCGGGACAGATTGCAAGCCATGGATATGTAGTTGGTGCGTCCGGTAGTTCTCATAATCAGAAGGTCTCTCATGGATATGAGCCAGCGTGCCCGTCGACTTATCACGAATTTGAAGGCCCTGAACCTATCCCCTACGACACGGAAGGCGCGCCGTCCCAATTATCTCTCTTAGGCACTCACAGAATGTGCAACGACTGGCAGGAACGGACCGGGGTAACAAGTACAAGGTGGACATCAATATCATATCTGTGCTTGATCGTCTTCCTGATAATGTTTGTAGATCGAGAAGACAGTGACGGCTTATGACGAGGTACTCATCTCTCCTGTCCCTGTTTTAACGGTAAATTTGCTGATAATTATAATTCATCATCTTGGATGGACGAAAGGATGCCACACTTTCCGTCGACTTGTTGGTCTCCCTTCCGAATTGCAACGGACGTATCGCAGGTTTGTGGAATGTTTTCGTCCCTCGCCAACACCTCATCATTCCTACAAAGTGACGGGAATGTGCCTAGGAGGCCACTTGGTATGTTTCTCTGCTACTCAGCTCAGACACGTATCTCACCAAACCCAGGCATTTCGTGTGCGATATCGATATTTTCCCTCGACGAAGCTGTTATTGAATGTCACAATCTTCATCAGGCTGCCTTTGACTCCAGGGTATTGTCTTCGGTTTGCTTTTTTGCTACGGATATCCATAATGCCACTCTTGGAAGAGGCAAGAATGATGACTCACTCGAGCGAGTCCGAAAAGGTGATATGAGAGGAGAGCTCGTCGTAAGTACTGTCTACCATTAATTTACCTTCACCTCACAAGGGTCCTTCTAGATGATTTTCGGAAAGCAGGCAAGTTCACTCTTTGTTTCGTCCTGAAAAACGTCCAGTTGATATGGGGTGGAGGATACGCATGTACCACGTGTGGGCCGCGACCTCATTAGAAAGACGCTCGAAGATGCCAATGTTGCATGCTCTGTTCGTACGGTTTGATGTGTACCTCAGGAGATACTTATTAGGCTGTTTCAGTTTCTGGAAGTACAAGCTCAACATGCCTTCATTAGAGACGAATCATCAAAGGGGCGGTGGGATGCAGCCCTTACAAGATCTCTCTTTACGTTCATGTTGGAAGTGTTTGAGAGGACAGTTGGGCGAGACCTCGGCCCAAGGATTGACAAAGGAGGTAAGATCGAACATGTTTGTTAAACTGCTAGGAAGTTTTGTATGTGAGTGTTAGGAACCAGTAAAGTGTTCAATGCCAGAACCCACTAACAACCACTGACAGATAGAGAACAAGATCTGTTTAGTGGCTGGGGTGTAGTGAAGGCGAAGGTGAGGTCTAAATAGGTCGCATCCCTGTCTCAATGCATGATATGATCCAACAACTTCAACTCGGAGACTCGTGATTTTTCATATTTCAAGATCTCATGTCCGAGAACATACGGGCTCAATACAACTGCTCGCAGCAATTCCAAATTCGATGCATTCAGCTTTCATGGGGAACTTTGCACCATTCCAGTCTATCTTTTCGCCTGCGTGAGGGAAGGCCTCTCAGCATCGCGACTAGCACAACCCAATTTCTTTTTTGATGGAGATACAGAATGGGGGTGGCGTATAAGTGCAGACATCAAATGTGGCGAATCTAGCGTGGTTGGATCGACTAAGACGGAAACATCTTCTTGAATCTTGGGTCGAAGGTCAACTCGACGACATCATTGACCAGTTTCATGTCTGGTATCTTGTCAACGACGGAGAACACAGAAGTGATATAGCTTACCAAGTTCTTTGTCCGAGTCCAAGTCGAGAGCTACCATGAACCTGATGCTCGACTCGGTGGCTACGTGGCCGACGATCTCGACGAACGTCCCGACCAACCGTTCGTCCTGGGGTATTCCCGGATCGCGAGATATTTTTCTGGAAGGTACGGAATTGAGCGTACCTCCCTCATTTGTATCTCAACCTGTCCTCCGTCGCATGCTTCAACGACGGCGCCGCCCGAGTATTGCTGGTGTGCGATAAGGGCTCGAAGTCTGGCAGATAATGTACAACTCACATTCAGCACCTTGCATGGCAACCGTACCGTCCGTCCGACGAAATTTGGGAGACGTGCGGCATTGACTCTAGGGGACTGATGGTCGTTCATCGACATCGTTGAGTGTCACGCTTACTAACTCTAATGCCGGGATTACTGTAAATCCAGGTTTCGATCGTGAGACTCTGTTTCCTTGACAATCTCAAGATTTTGAGCTAATGACAGCTATTGTGGGTTTCTGGGTGCTGGGACAGGCGGTCGAGTACTAATTCCACACACATCATCACTGGGGCATGTTCGCCTCAAGACCATATGTGCAATGTTTCACCCTCAGTGAATGTCGCTGGAAGTCGGCCACAAGCTTCATTGGGTTTGTTGCCATGGGTTCATACCGGAGACAGCCAGGCCCCGGTTACATGGGCGATTCTGTTCCACGACCTTGTCCGCGATGGTACCCTAAGAACATGTCAAAACTCCGGTCGCCAATGCTCATGCTCTCCAGTTGCCTCCTCGCATAAAACGCTTCGTCTTGTTGGCTGATATCTTCCGCACTGATCCAATCAGCCTGCAATGCTCATGACTGACAGGGCAATAAGGGATGAGACGGCGTTGTTCGTGTCTTACTCTCTGTTCTTGGGATACAGGGGATTCCCTATGGTGGATTGTTGTTGTGTTTGGCGCAGGTCCTTGAGGAATTTTATACCCCGCCCCTTTCAACCGAGATCATGGCTACAGCAGCAGGACAAGAGACCGAACGACGCGAAGGTGGAGACAGTCAGGTGTGACCAAACTACAGCACAAAGCTTTCACTTGTTCTTCTCGCGGTCAGAGGGTGATATCATATTCGAGAATATGCACAACCTTGAAGAAGAAAAAGCGATGACTAGGGACTGGAATGTACGGTGATCGCGGCTGCAAACTTTGGCGTACATCGTAGGGGTACACACACCTTGGGGTGATCTTCATCCGTCTCTCGTGGCACTTTTGAGGTGAGCACGCTGATGATCTTGTTTAAATGGGCTAGCATGAACTTGAATACTGACCATGTTAAACCCTGGGCATTTGGATTCCCGTCCGAATCACGAGGAGCGATATCACGCATCTGACCTCCGGGAATCGTCCTCAAACAAGGTGTTTCGATCCACTCGAATAATGAATGTAGCATTACACATAATAGATTTCCGACCTATGCCACCATCGATCATCTGTCAATATTCGGTATGGTGTAAGGTATGACTAGACCTTCCTTCCCCTCGGATGTGGGCGAGTACTGTTCTTTGCATTGAACCGCCCCGCATCTATTCCTCAAGGAAGAAGTAGTTACCCGCAGCTAAAAAGTGTTGGATTTAGATCATCGGAAAGAGGATCACAAAGGCATACTCTTTTGTTCACGGTCTTTGATACTGTTTAACTTGTTCACACGTGGTCTGAAGTTGGTGGGATCGCGCCGGAATGTAATCTCCAGGGAGGCCAGGAAGCGGTTCATACCCGAAAGGAGGGATTGCGGTCTGTATGCGGCATCAAATGCCGACAAATGCAAGTACCATATAACACACTTACGGCGTTGCCGTTGCTGTGATGGCTGGCTGGCCCTCAAAGACAATAACACGATCAGCAAGGTAAGTTGCCATGATGAAGTCATGTTCAATGACGAACGCGGTCTTCTTCGTGTGGAGGATAAAGCTGAAGACGGGTAAGAGAATAAGTCTGAACTTCGAAGTGTGATTACACACCGTTTTATGACCTTGCTGGCAATGATACGTTGCTCAGAATCCAGGAAACTGAAAGGACTTATTTCAGTAAAAGTTACCCAGGAGTGACTGGAATGACTGACCTGCTTGGCTCATCAAGCAAATAAACAGACACGTTGGGCTTGCCTAACTTCGTATCAGCCATGGTAAGTTCGAGGACATAAAGAATACAGCCTACCCAGAGCGAGGACGATCGCAACACGTTGCAGCTCTCCTCCAGACAACGTCTTTACTTCTTGATCCATAATGTTTTCCAAGCTCATTGGTTTTAGTACGTCACTTTGGAACTGCGGGTGCATGAAGGACTGCTTGATCTGTTTGAGTAAAAGCATGCGGACAGTTCCAGGGAACTTTGGAGATATAGTTTGCGGTTTGAGCGACACAGCAAGCTCCAACTTGTCTGTTTCGATATCCGGAGTTGTCACGCCAGCCAGAAGACGAACGAATGTGGTCTTTCCAGTACCGTTCTCCCCAAGCATGACGACAATCTCGGAGTCAGTAAAACTTCCCGCTTCAACCGTCAGCTTGAAACTGCCCATTGTCTTGGTCATTGCGGGGTAATTATAGTGACGTGTTTTGTCCACTATCAGCTCCTCCGCAGTCTCCATCATCTTGAAGGACAAGGACTCTTCGCGAAAACGCAGATTCTCGGTAGGGATGAACCCGTCAAGGAAAATGTTGATACCTAATTCCCAGGTGATTGACCAATAATGTCAAATTCCGCTGATTACCCACCTTCGCGAACAGAGTAAGGCATGGTAACAACCCCATACATGGATGGTTTCCCATACAGACAGCAGACGAAGTCGGACAAGTAGTCCAAAACCGAAAGATCGTGCTCGACGGCTATGACGTAACAGTTTGGGTTGAGCAATGAGCGGATAACTTCTGCGGCTTTTAACCGCTGCTTGATATCCAGGTAACTCGACGGTTCGTCAAACATATACCTAAAGAGGGTCAAGATGAGTAGGGCGGGCTATGAGCGAACATACACATCTGCCTTCTGAATACAAGACATTGCAATCGCGAATCTCTGAAGCTCCCCACCCGATAACTGAGGTACTTCGCGCTCGAGAACGTGGTTTAATTCAAGATCGTCGCACATTTTTTGCTTGTTGTCGAGTTCTAACTTGGAATCCAACATTTGGTCTACAGTCATGTTTCCTTTGATCGCACGTGGTATGTGGTCGACATATTGCGGTTTAATGAGTGCCTTAAGGTTATCCTCCAAGACTTTGGTGAAGTAATTCTGAAGCTCGGATCCGCGGAAATATTTCAAAATCTCTTGCCAATCGGGGGGGTCCTGGACGGATAGCATCCAATCAGTACGAGCGAGAAGGTGAGCGGGTTTTGCGTACATCATATCGGCCCAAGTTGGGCTTGAGTTTTCCAGCGAGAACTTTGAGCGCCGTGCTCTTTCCAATACCGTTAGTTCCGACAAGGCCGAGAACTTGCCCAGGTCGGGGTGTGGGGAGCCGATGAAGCTTGAAAGCGTTGGCAGTATATCGGTGGGTGACCTCAGACTCGAGGTTGGTGGGAAGATTGATGATAGCGATTGCTTCAAAGGGACATCTTACGAAGATCCGATTGAACAAATGAGACCAGACCCCGCTATGGACTTACTTCTTTACACATATACCACACCCGATACATAGGAACTCAGATATGAATGCGATTTTATCTGAGGGCTTCACTTCGATACAGAGTTTGCCTTGGAAGAAATACGGGTGAGAACAGTTATAATTCAGGACGATCAACGACGACACACCCATTTTCACGACAGGACATGACTATGAACGGAGCGGGGTCAGTCGCAGAGTGACGCACCTCTGATCGGCGCACCTTTTTACATTCTTGTGCACATCGTTTTGGCTTGCAGCGATTCGCATCGACGATAGCGATACGGGTGATTTTGTCTGCCATAGATTGAGTATTGGCTGATCGTTCTTTGCGGGTACTCGTCGAGGAATTTCAAGTACATGTGCACGTGACCGACTGACAATTACAACACAGCCGCAACGACGACCATCTACTGCACGCATCCAGGATGGGGAAGAATAAGACGACATCAAACGAGAAGAAGAGTAGCGGAAGCAAAGGCAGTACTAACACTCTCGAGAAATCTGACGGATCTGACGGAAAGGTGTGTACCTCCAACAATCCACATTCCGCCCCCAGCCTCAAATCGAAGTTGTAACAGGCAAAGGGTGGGCTGAAGCCCGCTACTGCGATAAACGTCCGTCATATACTATGTGATAAGCAGTCAAAGGCACTGGAGGCACTGGAGAAGATACAGGTATAGTGCCTCTGTTCTACGCGATCTTGTCTTGCGTTAACTTCAACACTCAGCTCGGCCAACGATTTGACAAGGTCGCTCAAGAATATTCCGAGGACAAAGCCAAAGGTATCCATCATGTCTGCTCTTTGTTTGTTCTCTTCCTAACTCAGCCTTGCAGCCGGGGGGAGCCTTGGTTGGATGACTCGAGGATCGATGGTTGTAGGTCCCTAGTACTTCTAGTGTGGTCATATGGGGTTGACTGTCTTATGCCTCAGGGCGCATTCCAAGACGCTGCGTTCGCATTGACACCATCAACAGTGGACAAGCCTATTCTATCTCCACTGGTCAAGACCAACTTTGGGTATCACATTATTATGGTCGAAGGTAGGCGATAGATCCAGTCAAGTACATATCGATACACATCTGTCCACGTCTGTCATGCTAAGACCGGACACTCAACTACATCGTCATTCACCACGTCATCGGCAGTGATAACTGTTATCGCCCGCGTGGAGATCGCGCTCCTGCGTTTTCTTCTCGGCTGCTCCACATCAAGATCGGGGGTGGTTCCCGACGACGTCACATCTGGTTGAGTGGTGGCCCGTCTGGACGTGTTAGATCTTCTCGACTCGCCGTTACTACGATCGATCGCTCGCTTGCGCTTATTCCCCGTAGATGGCGCAGCTTCGTTCAGGGATGCTGGAGAGGTGCGTGAAACTTCGTCATCATGACGACGTATGTCCGCCAAAAGGGCTTTGCCTCTCTGCTTGCTGGCTCTGCCGTTTTTACGACGTCTGCTTGTGCCATATTGCATAACAGCTTTCTTGAAATCGACGCCCTGCTTCTTGTGGAGGTAGTAATATGTGACACATTGGGCGGCTGTCTTGTTCGGCAAGCGCTGGGCGATGAGGCCAAACTGTTTCGGATGCGCGGCGAATTCGTTGAGGAAGATGTCACGCTCCTCTTCGGTCCAATAGTCTTGACCAGAAGAGGCACTATAAAATTCGGAGGGATCATCCACGATATTGTTCGTGTCATCAAATAAGTAGGGCACAGAACCCTCAGTAACAGAGATCATGTCCGGAATCTTGGCCACGTTCTTGATCGCAAGATAGCTGGGATCGGTGAGTTCTTCTACACCCAAGCTGGCAATGATCTGTTCCATCTCCAGGTCCGAGCGGACGGCATCTCCCATGACTGCAGTCGAACGCCGAGTCGTCCTGCCACTTGACGGAACTGTAGATTCCTCTGGAATGCCGGTACCAGTCTTCTGGACTTCATCAAGCCGTGCACAATGCTCTAGCCACCGTTCGTGCAACGTCAAATATTCGGCCTTTAACCTCCGAGACTTTTCCACGGTTTCGGACTGGCGTTCTACAAAACGATTGACCAAAGACGATCGGACTGCCTCGTTTGTGGCCGGCCTGCCAGAGGAATTCGCAACGATTAATTCTTCTGATGGATGGTTATGGTTGCCGAGGGGTGGAAGGTTAAGGCTCGAAACTACTTGGTTGGCTCGGAGAACAGGGAACACTCGTTCAGTACGTGTTTGGCGATCATAGCGGAGACGTTTTACTAGGAAGAATCGGACGGCCTCTCGGGTTGACTTGAGGTCGGCAGGTTGACGTACAACAGAGCGATGTGTCGGAGAAGCCGCAACAGCGCTGTGATCACTGACCACGATCCTCAGTGATCCAGCAACTGGTTCAGGGGTAGTAATCACATGCACGGGGTCAAAGTCCGATCCAGGTTCTATAGCACTTGATATGACGTCGGGCTCCTTTTCCGGCACCTGTACGATGGGTGAGGGAGTTACAGTCGAGGAGGGAGGAGGGGGGTTTTGGCATCCATTAACTTCGAGAGTAGTAATAATATCGAGAGCAGCACGCTCCGTAGTCGTAGATATTCCTGCAGCTACACAACGGTCGACTTCTGATGATGATCCTGCGGGTGAAGGGCGGAGAGAACCAATAGTCGTGGAGTCTGTTTCCACGTGTGGAGTCACGACTTCGTGAGATGATTCTGCAACGCATGGTCAGCGTTGTTGCCTTCTTAACCCTTACAGTACACGTACCTCTATGGGGTGTTGCCTCACTGAAAGATGCTGATTTAGATATTGGCGGTGGCGAGGGGTTGCGTTCCATAGCCTCTTGGCTAAATGCGTAAGTCCCACTCCCATTCGCGACAATGGTCTCATGGCCAGACGACTGCTTGTTGACCGGAACATTTACAGCCATTCCCCGACATTTGGAACGTTCTGATGGAGCGTTGCCATCATCACCTGGTAACGGAACCTCATTCGTGGCGCGCGAGAGTGCCTTCTCCTGCACTGGTTGGATCGGCGACAAGGTTAAGGCAGACTCTTTATCGAGTTCGGAGATACCGGACCTGCAACGCCTAGGCGATCGTGACGATGATCGAGATTCAGACTTTGTATCGAGAACCTCCCGAAAAACAGAACTTGCTCGAGAAAGGGATAACGAGGAGGCGAGGGATTGGTGGCCACCATCAGCAACAGGACAATGTTTCGGACTGCTTCGGTATGATTCTAGCTCAGCGGGTGGACGAGGTGGTGGAGAACGATGCTGTGACTGTGGAAGCAACGCGGATAGACGAGGAGGGGTACTCGAAATGGAGCTTCCTTGGGGTTCTTCCGCACGATCATGGTAGGATGATCCTCGTTGTTGACTTACACCATCACCCGTCGAGGAAGATGTCCAAGGATCATCCTGGTACTGAGGTCGGTATGTGTCGGCAGTCCGTGAAAAAGATCCATAATCGCGCACAGCATGGAGGGCAGGGGAGGGACGGTAGCTGTCGTAATGTGGCACGAAGTCCGAGCGTGGGGCAAGCCTCTGCGGAGAGAGGTCTCGTGACAATGGGCGTCGACGATCTCCATGCCGTTCGAGGGCGGAATCCAATCTACGAGATACTAGGTGTTATGACAGTCTTACCTCTAAGGAGACAGCATGCAAGTCATACCGAACAGGTCTATCAAATTGTGGTTGTCTCCAGATTTCTTGAGGCTCGACCATCCTCTCCGCTAGGGTATCACGACGATTTTTGTCCCACGGCTGTGGGCTTGTAGAAAGTCGCTTATGCTGCCATCGAGAGGTGTGATCCCACTGACGAGATTCCTGTGGTCTTGCACGGTCGTGACGGGGGGGAGACGGAGTACGACTATAGTGCTGCTGGGGCCTGTAAACGTTTGGCCTATAGCTGTCGGGACGATCCTCATAGTATGTACCGCCACGAGGCTTATAGCTATCGTAAGTGAGCCGCCTCGTAAGTGGACCCGGAGAAGGAGATCTACGACGAGAGAAATGCTATGCAAAAGCTTTGAGGAACTGATGGACTTTAAAGTATTTGATCTGACTGACATCGTATGATGAAGGACCAGCTGAAGGTCGGCGAAAATCATGCGACAGCGACGTTCCTGTGGGAGACAGTTGTCCATAGCCGATAGAGGACATGTTCAAGACAACTCTTCAAAAATCTGATGCACCGTCAACAGTCTTGGAATGATGAACGAACGGTGGAGATGTTGCAGTACAAGTGCCGCGGAAACTATATTGCGGCACGGTGCACGAGACTGCAGGTCGATACAGGTTAGACAGCGTTGAAGCTGGTGTTCTACCAATTGTTCTTTGAGCAGCGCGTGGACTCCGAAGGCCCAAGAGAATGAGGGAGAAGACGTTTGAAACTCCGCTGGCCATGGTCTAAGTACTTGGCCTGCAACACACGAACTTGCCATGGACCCCGCCGCCGCCAACCCAAACCACGGTCTCAAGGAGCCCCAACGACTCCCTCTCGAATCTGCCAAGATACGAAGGCTTGTCCTAGGCTCTTACTGGAGTGTAATCATACTCGCTCTTCCTTTCTGGTGGACGCTCACAAGTATCGAACGTATCGCGCTGCCCTCGGTCCGTGTAAGGGCACAGCTCGACAGGAAAATCGTATTTCCCGTAGATGTACAACTTGATAGTGCAAGCTTTGGGCACAGTACTCACCGTCTGGCGAGAGAGCTCAGCGAAGGTCTCGCTCAGACTCTTCGTGCTTCCCCTACGTGGAGAAACTTGGACGTTCGGCTGGGTATTGGCGAGAGCGCAGGTGCGAGGAACCGAGTGGAGGGGCACACATGCAGTTGGTAATCAGTGCTATAGAGGACCGAGGACCGTACGCATATGCTGTTGTCCTCGGAGATCGCACCGCCGTCCAGCACCCCAGGCGGGTGGTTGTGGGCCCGGAGGATAGATCAGGTGGGTCTGATCCTGATTGGTACACCACCCTATGCATGGTAACGGTCCTCCAGCTCACCGGCTGGTCAGCATATTATCTGGCCTGCTTGCGCCGGAGATCATCCCGATGCAGGGACAACAACGCGTTGTCCAATACAGCCCCCGCTATCGGCTTGCTTTCACGTTGCTGAATGAAAACGCCGCATCTGATCGTCTCGTTCACTCTTGGGATATTGAACCTGCGGTTAGAGGGAAGTTGTCCCGTATCAGTTGAGTTCCGACGGTTGACCAGTAGCCTGCAGACCATCTTTTTCCAATCCTTTCTCAATTGAATGTGCTCCATAATGTGACCGTTGAAAGTCAGGTTCAATACCACGCACCACTGGCGTTCGAACCCACGCAATTTACTGATGGCAACATTTCCTTTCACGGCGTCACTCCTGAGGATCTGACCATATTCGTCAACTCCGCCGAATGGTCGTTGTGTAATTATTCCGTTACCCAGAGGTTTGGCATAAATTTTTTGATGGGTGATTAAGCCTCCAGTGTTTCTAATGATCCCGTGCTCCATTTTGTGTTGTTTGTGCCGTCGTCATCCCAGCAGCCACTCTGCATCCTTGACGCACACGGTAAGTGTTCATAAACTTTGATGTGAATGGGCGACTGGAGTATTTTAGGGTTACCCACGAGTCAGAATGCATTTCTTCTGCCTCAATGGGGTGGTATCTTCATTCTCAACGGGCATGAGGAGAACGCGGTGATGAAGCATTTGACCGCGGCGGACTTGGTGCCCGTTTTTTCTGCGTTTTCTAGTCAGCTGGCTGTGTTACTGGGTGTTCCTTCCCTTCCTCATGGTGTGCGGTCCGAAGTGGCGTCACCGCTATCTGACTGGCAGCTGGATGCCCTCCTGCGACACCGAACGTCGAAGAATATTTTGAACAGCCAGCAGACTCTTTACAGCATCGTGAAATTAGTAGACCAGATTGAAGCTATGCCCGTCGACCAAAAGGTCAGGGGAGATGTACACGATGCACTGTCAGCTCTGGAAGAGGTCTACACCCCGTCTCGTCTTTCCTAATAACGTTGTTCTAACGAGGCAGTTTTGTCATAGGCTTACCGGTCCGCGGTGACGTCCCCAGCGGTTCCTTTGCGGTGGTCCAGTAAGGCTTTGTCATTAGCGTCGCATGCTTTCTTTAACCCAGGGATGCTG
Organism: Pulveroboletus ravenelii; assembly: GCA_038090235.1. Classification (NCBI taxonomy): domain Eukaryota; kingdom Fungi; phylum Basidiomycota; class Agaricomycetes; order Boletales; family Boletaceae; genus Pulveroboletus; species Pulveroboletus ravenelii. The sequence goes on along the minus strand of JBBPMH010000321.1, from coordinate 17,093 downwards.
GCCATGCTGTACTTTCCTGCCGAGCACAAATATGCTGTTTACACCCCCTTATTCGCTTCCATTTCAGTGCCTCTGATAGCCGCGCTTGGAAGAGAGATCTACGCATGGAGAAGGGAGCGGCGAGCGGCGAGGGACGGATGACTACACTCTTATTAGCACACCAGTTCCGAGTAGGACACTGATCAAAAAAGACTTTTCTCCGTTCGCATCGCTGTTCCCAGGCCAATGAGTTGTCACGTGATGAATAAGGTGTGGTGACTGCGCTAGGAGGCACTGCCAACACTGACTTTGTCAAGGCCGCCGCCATGAGTACAAGCAAGGTGAATGTTGATGGCATTATGCTCCTCGAGCAGCCATTTGTGCGCGTACGTCGGACTCTTCTTGGAGCACGCACCTCTTTCACCGAGCTACATACCAGGTACCCTACGAGAATTATCGCAAAGTATTCCGTGCATCTCAAAGGAATATCGAGCGTGAATTGGGTAACGTACAGGCAGCGTCGAACGAGCTTCAGAAACGCTCAAAGGGAAACGAGGTTAACCTTGAGGATGCCGCCAAGGCCGTTGATGGGATGATAGCGCGAGTGGAGAATCTTAAACGCAAGGTCAGGATCCCATGTGTTGTGCGCTCCTGTGATTCATCAAATGGTGTAATCTGCACAGCTTTCGGAACTGCAGGAAAACAATGGAAGACCCACACTGGATGTTACGCGTGAACGACTTCAGCATCTTGCGCTGGTCGAGGCTCTACCAACCACAAACTGCCCCGATTTTTCACGTTGGGCGGACACACGGCTGGACCGATGGCTGGTCGACTGGACACTCCGCGCAGGCCGAGAGAAAAGCGCGAGGAAACTAGCCCAAGAAAGAGGTATCGAGGTACGTTATCCGTATGGACGGCCTCTGCTGTTTCCCACGTTGAAAGCTCATATCCATCAGACCCTTGTGGATATTGATCTTTTTATGGATATCCACAGGATTGAACGTGCACTCTTCCGGCACAGTTGTACGGAAGCTATAGCATGGTGCAGCGAAAACAAGACGGCGCTGCGGAAAATCAAGGTGAGTTCCCGAGTGCCATCCTGATGTCACACAGCAATTTCCGGTACTTTGCAGAGCACTCTCGAATTCGAACTCCGGCTTCAGGAATACATTGAGTTAGCCCGTGCCCGTAAGACACAGGATGCGATCGCGTATTCGAAAAAGTACCTTGTGTCGTGGCAGGAAACCCACCTACAGCAGATTACGCAAGCCATGGCCCTTTTAGCAGTCCAGCCCTCAACAACTTGTGGACAGTACAAGGTTCGAGAGCTACCGCAGGAATTTTCGCCGGGCCTCACGACGTTTCAGCGTTTGTACGACGAGTTTCGTTGGACCTCTCTGATCCAAGCGTTCCGCCTCGCTATTTACTCGTTGAACAGTTTACCGACGGAACCGCTCTTGCATCTTGCGCTTTACGCTGGGCTCGCTTCCCTGAAGCTACCTGCGTGCTATGATCACACGCACAACATCGACTGTCCAGTGTGCGATCCTAATATCACCATTCTTGCCAAAGAGGTTCCATTTAGTCACCATGCCAACTCTACTATTGTTTGCAATTTGAGCGGTAAAATTATGGATGAAGATAACATGCCGATGGCCTTTCCCAACGGATACGTTTACTCGACTGAGGTGAGATAAATTGTGGGTTGACATTAAGCAATACTTACATCTGTCGCTTAGGCACTCGAAGAAATGGCCACCAGGAACAACGGCAAGGTCATGTGCCCACGATCTGGTCAAGCCTGTGACTTTACTGCCTTGAAAAAGGTTTTCATCTCTTGATCCCAACTAGGGCGATCTTGCATATATTATTAGCTTCCTTGACAGTTCGCCCACACGTGTGATACCACACTTTCTCGTAGAGCACGTGTGAGTGCCAGCTTCGAGCGAGAATCATTGCCATGGTTTTGAACTTGTATGTAACCCGAACCCATACCTCTATAGACTGTAGCCGAGTAACACTTGAAAATTTAGTTATCTTCTTCATCCCATCAGAACACTTGAATGACTGGTAGAGTTGATAACGTTACGCAGCTGCTTTGCTGATGCTCAAGGCACCACATACATCACGCATATTTGATAGCATGAATACGTTGTGCTTTGTACCTGCTTTGAGAATGGAATCAGAGATTGAACCGTGCCGCTTTCCCACGCCGGATAACGAGCCATTCCCCAACCCTGAGTTTCTTTTTCGTATTGGGCTCCCCGGCGTTGTCACCCTCTTTTACCTTCATTTCCAATGTCTCCCAAAGGGCTACACCGCAAAGATTCCACCCCTGCCCAGCAGGCTCGCTTCCGTGCACGGGTCCAAGCCCTTTCTAATGGCATAGAAGGACCCGGTGCGGAGCCGGAGCGAACAGCCATCGACTCAGTGGGGACAAGGAGTGCATCTTGAGCAGATACCGTCCGTAAGCAGTTGCTTACGACGATTGGTGGGTTGGTCCATCCCTTGTGAAAGCTGAGTGTGTGGTTCCTTCAGGGTGCAAGCATCTGTCTTTGCCTGCATACTCGTCATGTATCCTTTCACATACGCACTCGCAAGTATACACAATTTCCAAATGGCCAGCTTTCATAATGAGACTGGCAAGTGATTCTGCCCGAGTGTTCACACTCGGAACACGCACTCTATTCAACCGGTCACGTGCTGTTGTGCCTGTCCAATAAGCACGGCTGCGGCCGGTTGCGTTCGCATATTCGGGGCTCAGGACGATGTACGTGGCACTTCCAATGAACAACACGTTGCAGAGCACCCATTAGGCTTTGGTGAGTACTTGCAGACACCGAGCGGACGTAATAGCGTGGGGATGAATGACCTGGGAGAGGGGACCGCAGATGAGACTGTACTTAATTGCAAGCTCGGTACGCACGAGCCAACAGTAAGTACTACCGAAAGACACTAGCGAGGAACTGTCTTGTCAGCGCGGTGGCAATGTCCTGACCTATACAGTCAATGCAGCCCGAGGCATGGCATCCATCAAAGACCCACCTTGGTTAAGTGTCGCGCTGGGTTCGGAGAAACCCACTTTCTGAAGGGCATGCAGCGCTCAGACGCACAAGCCGAATGCGACTGCGTACCCGAGCTCAGTACAGGGGAAGTCCAGGCACAGGCAAAATCGCCTCACTGATAGTCTTTGCAACTTGGCTACTGGTCACGTGTGCGCTATAGTACACGGCAAGTACATGCATTTGTGCATCCGGGCTGATAGCTTACAGTCTTTCTCACCTCAGCTGTCTGTCCATGGCTTGTCCAACAGGGTTGCTTGTCGTACCCTATGTGTCATGTTCCGAGTGAGTTTTCCCACAAAGAATCGACAATATTCTCAACCGAGACGGGCTTGTGACAGGTGTCAAGCTTCAAGCCCCAGGTTGGTACTAGTTGATATTATACTTGGGCCGGGACACCACCACACCTTTGCCACGATGGCCCATTGCTGCGTCCGCGGACTCCGAGCCATCGAACACCGTGCTATTGCGTCCGCCGCTGGGTGCGAGTATTCTTCAGCGCCAAATGGGTATTTCAGCATCGACGCCGTATGCAGCGGGTGCCACGTCCGTCATCTTGAGCCCATCGCGGTTGCGAGAACCGGGGTGTTGTTCTGTCAGCGCCGAGCAACAAGGCATGGTGCACTGGGTTTTAGTCGATGGAGCTCTAGTATTGCCTTGGCATGCCTCGGGGCACGCTGACCACGGGAGCCTATTTTTAGTTTCTTTCGGTAGTTACTGCTCGGTCATTCGTATCTGGTATGGAAGGGCCTGTCGCCTTCCACCAGTGCCTGTAAACCGTTCTCGAAAGCTTAACGGATGTTTTACAGTGTGGTCGCTGGACGCGTGACCAATCGCCGTTTTTCCCACGCTCCGGAGCACAGCCAAACGGAGCGACGCTGTGTGCACGTTGAAGGCGACGAGGTAAGTCATATAGAAATTCGGGTATGGAATCCTCACTCGGCACCGTCCGCATTGCCCCATGATGAAGCCGTGCCTGGATGGCTATTCACTCCAGTCGGAGAAGACGCGCGCGGGCATACTGCTGGGACGATCGATGGCTTCCGACCGGAGTCCATGACGAATAGGTGGGCGTAATGCCCCGCCGCACCGATACCTCGAGGCCCTTAGGTACCTTGGTCGCAGTGCGCTAGGGTTGAAACCCGAAAATCCTGTCAAATCTTACCACAGCTGGGCTTTTTCCTCCGCACAGCTGACGGGGACTGAGATGAACAGGATGGCTCCGGTGCTGCACTGACGTCCAAATCCATGTCACAGCTGACGGCGGCCGTCCGTCCGCGCGACTTTCACTCTACCACTAACGGTGTCCCAAACGGCACCGAGGCGATTGATCGTCAAGATCCCATCTTGCCTGAATTCAGATTCCGCCCGTCTGCCAGCGGTGGTAGGCACCTTGGTTATGAAGCATGTTTTTCGAATGTCATGTTGTTCACAGGACCCAACGTGCACTTTGACTGGAACCAGTTAAAGACCAGCCGTTAATTGCATTCTGTCCCTCGCCGTTTTCCGCCCTTATCGAAAACGCCTCCCTCCTCCTGAGCCATGTACACAGTCGGTCTGCAGTCCGCTGCCGACGCCTTTCTCGTGTCAAGTCTCAAGGCCCAACTGGTTCTGGCTCTCCTCATTCTTTTTGTCTTCCTGATCTTTGGCCACTCCGCCTCCAAGGATGACCTCTCCGCACAAGCCCCTGTCTATTTGCCTGGCTGCCATCTCCTCGCCATCGTCCCCTTCTTTCGTCGACGCTTCGACTTCCTCAACGACGGTTTCCGCAGGACAGGAGCGAAGCTTTTTCAGTTCAACATGCTGCGTGTTCGTATCCACTCACCTCTCGGACCCCAACGTGGGTTGCTAACATCGTCCCAGGAGACCGTGATAGTCGTGTCTGGGGAGTCGGCACGCAAAGAATTCTTCGCAAACAGGGCTTTCGATTTGACAGAAGGCTTTAAAGTTCTGTCGGGTGCAGTATGTGTCGCCTCTCCTGATCAGTCTACGTCCGTCGTAACGTACCCCCATTAGATCCCTATGGTCAAGGGTGTCACCGCCGATCTCCATACCCGCCGGATAGCCCTCATCCACAAACGTCTTGTTTCAGTGCAGAAAGATGACCATCTTAGACAACGTACGTGCTGGCCTCCTCTCGTGTATGCGCGTGGTACTCATCCCCGTCCAGTTATTATTCCAATCCTAGAAGATTGCCACCGAGTCATGGACAGTTGGGGAGCCCGCGGAACATTTGACCCCTTTGAAAAGATTTATGAAGTACGTTTCACCGCGACGGCATTGTGGTCACAGCCATTGATGGCTTTCTTACGCAGCTCGTCTTCCAAACTACTGTACGCAGTATTGCTAGTCAAGAAATTGCAGATGACCCTGCACTGGTTGCACGGCTCAAGAACCTGTATGATATATTGGACAGTGGAACTACCCCAGCGACTGTTCTACTCCCTTGGCTCCCCGGCCCGAGCATGATTAGAAAGTTACTGGCCACCAAAAAGGTTTACGACATCGTTTCACACGTCGTCGATGCTCGGGTCAAGAGTGGAAAACCTCAAAACGACACGCTTCAGATGCTTGTTGACGCCCAAGATGAGCGATTGGTGATGGTGGGAGTGAGTGATCAAAGGTCATCCTTCTGGCACCCCACTAACACCTCTGTAGTTCATAATGGGTTTGCTAGTCGCCGGAGCCAGAGCGACTGGTACTACGGCGTCATGGCTCCTGACTTTCCTTGGCAACAACGTGGAGTGGAAGGAAAAGGCCATCCGTGAGATCGAAGAACTGGTGTCGGCGTACCGTCCGGAAGCGGCGGTTAGTATTTCGCTCCCGTCGCTTTTGGCATCCATTCCGTTAGAAGCCTGGGAAGCAGAAACACCTGTTCTTGATGCCCTTATCCGCGAGACACTTCGGATCGCGCAGCCGCACACCGCCATGCGTCGCAACCTCGGACCTGACACAGTCATCGATTCCAAAACCATTCCTTCAGGGGCATATGTTCTATATCCATTCTCGGACGTCCATCTCGACCCGGAACTATATCCCGATCCGTGGAAATTTGACCCGAGTCGCAAGGAGGTGAAGACGCCGTTCGGCTACGTTGGATGGGGAGGCGGTGAGTGTGCATGCACGCGGCTGCATCATTACGTGGCTGACGGTGAAGTCCACACTTTCGATTTCACAGGGGGCACGATCTGTCTTGGCCAGCGCTTGGCAAGAATAGAGCTCAAACTCATCGCTTCGACAATGTTATTGCGGTTCCGGTATTCGATTGTGGACTCGCACGGCGTACGACCAAACCCCCTACGACCCAACTGGAACGATATTCTCTTGTGCCGCCCCGATAGGGACACTTACTACCTTACTTATAACAAGACCGAACTATCACTTTAGGTCAGGCTGCACTGGGTTATACCTTAAATTGCGTCATCCGCATCATATATCGCTTAGTGCACACTCCTTTGGGGCCAGGTTTACCGGTCTATTTGTTTACTAGCCATTCGCATTTTATGTTTTATCTAACTCTTCGTATAATTTCTAGGATTCCGGATTAATTCGGAACCGCACGCACTCTTGACACACATCCCTTTTTGTATTAGTTATGCCTATTTCTTCCATGCCGCTCTGTACTCTGGAAACGCTCAATTCCACATGGCCTATTAGATGATGATCCAGTCACGTCTGGGGCCGTCCTAGACCGAATTTGGGGTGCTATCAAAAGTGCCATGTAAGGTGACGCGTGTTTACGCCTGTCTACTGAGTCATAAGGATGTAGGCTCCAGTAACGCCGCAAAACATGTTCGCACGTCTGGAACAGCAGATGTCATCTGAAGAACTTGTCCTTTGACCTGACTCGTGTCGACCCTTGATGTGGGCGTGATTTGTCGTTCTGTCTAGCCTCGGAGAGGATCTGAACTGCCCTCTCCCTCTCCTCTTGTCTCCTTCTTGCAATCCAGTCTTCTCTGCTCCTTCTTTCCCTCTCTGCCAGCCGGGAGCGCTTCTCTCTCGATGGCTCCCACTTGCCCCGTAATACCCGGCGAACAGCTTCTGGACTGATCTTGAACTTGTCCGCGAGCATCGCGCACGAGAATATGTCCTTGTCGAACGCGTGCAGGGAACGAAGTCCGTCCATGGCATCGCGCGACAGCTTACGCGTGGGGTTCCAGCCATCTGGAAACGCCGCTTTGATGCTCTCGCGATGCCGCCGCCACTGCTCAGGGGTTGGAACTGCAGTGGGACGTCGTTTGGGTGGTGGTGGCGGCGGTTCATCCTCACTGAGATCAGGAGACGGACCATCGTTGTCAAAGAGGAGAGAGGTGGGGGGAACGTGTCCAGCCAGCTGCCAGTTGCGAGGTGGGATATGCCGCGAGTAGAGGCGACGTCCAGCGATGGACAGGGCCTGTCGGATTCGCAGAGACATGTAGTAGTAGGGAGGGTGTCGTTCACACTCCGCGATGATTGGCTGTCGGCATTCCCCGATCACGACTGTAGTATGTTGCCCACCCAACAACCTGTCTTGACCACGGCACTCAACATGGCGGACGTGTCCGACGCAGGGATCAACCAAGGTCAGCCTTGCTCGTTGATGTGTCGTGTGGGTTTTGAACCAGCATCGTGTCAGCCTACTTGGACGTGCGTTCTGACAAATCCGACACGAATTGGTTACTTTTGGACTATGAGGTCAGGGTAGCCTTTCCTTCTTTTGCTTAGGCCTCCCTTAACACGCCTGCCGCACACGCACCAGTCCGATCGCTCGGACAAGCTCGTAGTCACAAAGACAGGCACACACGGCCTCCCCGAGCTCCGAGAGGCTCTCGATGATTCCAAGGCCTCTTACGGCTACGCGCGCGTCACTTACTCCAATGACAAAGAGTCCCGGCGCGAAAAGTTCATTCTCGTCGTATGGATCGGATCAGGCTGCAAGGTGATGCGGAAAGCCAAGGTCGGTACCGCTTTCGGTCTTCCATTTTACGTGCGGCACCGCGTGTGTTTGTCAGACCATCGGTACCCTGTGGGGTTTTTTTCCCTGACGGCTTGTCACACGCCCGTTCTACCCTGGTTGTGCTGTCCATCAACTCACCTTGCTCCCCTGCACACTTTAGATTTCCGTACATACAGCAAATGTTAAACAGGTGCTGCGTGTTTACTCAATTGAGGTGGCTGCTCGTGAAAGAGACGATCTGAAGGAGGACCCTATTGTCTCTAGGCTGCGTAAAGTAAGTGACGCGTTCCAAACTCTGTCCTTACCTGACATATATCCATCTGATATGTAGGCCGGTGGCGCAAGTTATGACGGAGTATAACGTATACCCCTGTTTTTCTATCTATTGCTTTGCATCGCCCATGCCAAATTGTCACCGAAACCTCATATATCAGTGGCAACTAGGTTGACACTGCCGCGACAGAAAAATTTGCTTATCGACTGGATGCATCCTCCATGTATGGCTGCATCACCGACCTCCAACGTGGGCTCCAGGGTGAACTGTTCAGAGAGCAAACCTTGTTAGATTTTGAATGCCCTCGTCTGTCAACCGCATGCCCATCCAGCCGTTCATGCGCTTAGCCGACAAGGTTTTTTCGTAAAAGGCAATGGAAGGCTCATTCCACTGTACATGTCTGAATGAATTCTCAAGCGTGTTCCACCAGGCACGTACCCTTACCGTGAGTACGGACCAGTCAAGACGTCCGCAGTTCTGTCGGAAATAAAAGCCCGTTGGTCCATGATGGGCAGGTAAACGGGGATGCTACCTTTTCTCGGGCCACCTTTCCGAGTTCGGCAAACAGAGCTTTGCCAATTCCTTTATTTCTGGCCTCTGGCTTCACAAACAAGTCCTCGAGCTGTGTTAGGCGCCTGTGTCCAGAATGTTCGTGCCGACTATGGACACGGACGTACATACAGCCCTGGTCTTCCTGTCCATGTGGAAAAGTTGAAAAAGTAGAGAGCCATGCCGAGGGGCACGTCAGGCTCCGTGGGAGTGCCTTGGAACGCGAGAAGAGCGTGTGCGTAACCCTTTTCAAATATGTTTTCTCTGAACTGCGGATAATGGGTCGGCACCGATCGTGACAGATGAGGGGTACGTACCAGCTCTCTGGTAGCTTTCGCGGAGTCTGGCTCCTTCTCGTATGTGGCCTATGCAGAAGTTAATGCTAGCCACATGGTGCGATAGAATAGGCTTACGAGATCGTGGACAAGTTGTAAGAGGACGTCCTTGGGTGCGTTGGTAAGTGGTGCACATAACAATGTCGTAAATACGCACGACGTCGCCGACAGTGGCAGGTCGTATGTGGAACTGGGCGGGGGGCATGGATGTTGATAGAGATTATCTTATCTGCGCGGGTGTGAGAATGGGCAAGTCGTTTGTATGCACGTGTTTGCGTGCAAACCTTGTTTGCAGCTTTTCGTCGTACACCCCTTCTCCACAGGCATCTCTGATCCCCGTCCACCACCCCTCATGGATCAAGCAAAATTGGCCAAACTTCAGGCGCAGGCTGCCGCCAACCGGCTTGGTGAGCGATTTTTGGTCAGACGCGCATGCAGTGTACCACCACTTCGCCTTCTTGTATCTTTCCCCCCAAATCACCCTTTCTAATATGTTCCAGGTGGAAAGGGTACAATGCGCCGGAAGTTCGTCCGGAAAACAAAGCCCTCTGCCGCACAAGACGACAAAAAATTACAAGCTGCCCTCAAAAAACTTAATGTGCAACCTATTCCTGGGGTGGAGGAGGTGAACATGTTTAGGGAAGACGGAAATGTACTACACTTCTCTGCTCCAAAAGGCACGTCTTCTTGATTTGATCCCCCACTAGTCTCCTTCGTACACTTCGTCGACGTTTTTTTCTTCTCTCACCACGACGACTTCCGTCGGCTGAGCGGGACACGAGATATTAATCTTACGATGCTATTTTCTGAACAGTCCATGCCGCGGCGCCCGCCAATACTTTTGCGATTTATGGCGCAGGACATGTCAAGGAGCTCACAGAGCTGGTCCCGGGAATCCTGAACCAGCTCGGACCCGATTCCCTCGCATCACTGCGCAAACTCGCAGAATCTTACCAGGCAATTCAACAGGGGCAACAGCGACCGGCGGCGAGTGGTGTTGAAGACGATGATGACGATGTTCCTGATCTCGTCGAGAACTTTGACGTCGAGGGCGAGCAGGCGACGGCGGTGGCGGCCGACAAGGAAAAGCTGGACGATGTCAACTGAGCATACGTGAGGAAGGCGTGGATTGGGTTTGCGAGCGAGTGTTGCTGACAGGCATATTTATCATATGTCGCTAGGAAAGGGGTGTTACCACACAAATCCGGGACTTTGGATGGTGATAACTCTTTTCGATTTTCTCTTCACGCTCGGATGGCTTTCTCGCTTTTATCCTCTGATGATCGACTTTGGTCCTCGATGATTGTATTGAAAGGTCTTGCACCCGTTTCATGCTCGTACTCCGCTCACACCTACTCGATACTCTTTGTTGCCATTCCATCTGTCTGCTTTCTTTGCTGCATCTGTCGGTTCCGCATTGCGATTGGCGATCGTGTCACTAATGTTCGCACTGTACTATTCCCTCCAGTGTGGGATTTCATCCAAGGTGTTGTAGGTTGACCTATGCGGTACCATGCACTGAGTGGCCGGTGGATGACTGCGGTCCCAGTATAGATAAGGTTGACATCGATATTCCTCCTTATCACTCAGCTGGAAGGGTTCAGGCATTCATCGATCTCCGATATTCGATTCGAAGTTGGTGCCGGTGCTACCCGGTTGATGGTCGGTCGCGACCGTCAACGGCATAGCGCACGGTATCCGGCTTCATAGATTGCCTACGTCTGCCTGAGATGACGAATGTGCCCGAAAATCCCACCATCATATTACCAAGTCCCGATCGAGGCAGCAGCGGTGGTTGCCAGGAGGCGGTCCTCGTCTCCTCAACTGAGCCAATTGCACAGATTCCGGACCTGTCGTGTTGCCCAATGCTCAGAAAATTTACTCGCTTCGAAACACATGGTGGGTGCCAGCTCGAGTTTGTTACTACTGATGTCATGAACCCGACCGTCTTCCGATTCTTAGATGTTCGTTTCCCGACATCCCTAACGGGGGATGGAACCGACGCCATGTAAGTGGCCCCCGCTAAGGGGCGTCGCAGACTCGACTGAGTTCTTGGTCACACAGGAACACAGACTGCGACTACTCCGCAGCATATGTGACTCTGTACACTGATTATGGTTTAGTTGGTCATGGAATGACGTTTACCATCGGCCGAGGAACTGACATCGTAAGTCATCGAGGTGCTGCCCTTTGGCTGCGACGGCGCGTGTTCTCTCTCTTGCTATCAGCTGGAATGCAGCGGGTGCAGGCCTGCCCACACGATCGGGTGGGAGATACGCCGTCCGGAGAACGATTCTCTAGCGCCGGTCACACCATCCCTCTCTTCTGATCCACACGATGTGCTGAGGGCTGATGCCTTCACGAACAGGTTTGTCATGCCATCCAGGTGGTTTCCCAGCGCCTGATCGGCCGCGATCCTGAGGAGTTTTTCGAGAACATGGGTCGGGCGTGGGACTGGATGTCCGGTGACCCTCAGTTACGCTGGTAAGCAGCTTTGATCTGATGCGTCTGGGTGAGAACGATTCACATCATTTTTGCACGTATGTGCCCGTCGGCGGCGTTTGTACCAGGATCGGCCCGGAGAAGGGTGTCATACACCTCGCACTGGCGGCCGTCAATAATGCGGTCTGGGATATGTTTGCGAGGTCGCGAAAAAAGCCACTCTGGAAGCTTATCGTGGACATGACCCCCGTGCGTCCTCTCGCGCCCCTCGCACAAAATGGATAGATTGAGATCTCAACTGTGTGTTCGGGTAATGGTCATCATGCCGCCATCAACTTCGTGGCTTCCAGGAAGAACTTGTTAGCGCGACAGCGTTTCGGTACATCACTGATGTGCTCACACGCGAGGATGCGCTAGCAATGCTGAAAGCAAGGGAAGGGGGAAAGCGAGAAAGAGAAGCACATGTGAAGGAAGTCGGGTATGTGCGAATTTCACTTAGTCGACGGCTCACCGACCATAACGTGCATGATAGATATCCTGCGTACATTACGTCCGCTGGATGGCTCGGTAAGGCTGAGATTGATTCACAAGACGGCAAAAAAAAAGGGGGAGAGAGCTGATAATTACCTCTCATAATTTGATTAGGCTATTCCGACGAAAAGGTTGCACACCTCACAAAGGAGGCGGTCCGGGCCGGGTGGACGCACTTCAAGATGAAGGTTGGTGCCTCGCTTGAAGCTGATTTGCGACGGGGGAAAATGATTAGGCATATCATCGATGACCCCAAGAATTATCCTGCCGGTACGTAGCCACTTGATGATTAGATGTACGTACACTACGCGAGTCATCGGTTAGACAAGCCCCTTCGCAGTCCCACTAGCCCAGAATTGACAGGAAGGAACGCCGGCCCGACGGGGGCGGTTCTGATGATCGATGCAAACCAGGTGTGGGATGTCGATGAGGCCATCAGATATGTGAAAGCACTCGAGGAAATCCGACCATGGTGTGTGTTGTGTCGACTGATGACAAAGACTGATCTGAGATGTGCAGGTTCATCGAGGAGCCGACGGCGCCAGATGACATTCTTGGACACGCGGCGATCAGGCGGGCACTCGTTCCGTATGGGATCGGTGTCGCGACGGGGGAACATGCACACAACAGAATGACATTCAAGCAACTGTTCCAGGCGGAGGCTGTGGACGTGGCGCAGATTGATGCGTGTAGACTGGGTGGAGTAAGCGAAGTGCTAGGCGTGTTGCTCATGGCGGCTAAGTGAGTAAGATGATTTTTTTCGATGCCGGATGGTTACTAAGATACCGGGGTGTGGTGTAGGTTCGGAGTGTTGGTGTGTCCGCACGCGGGAGGTGTCGGGCTCTGCGAGCATGTCATTCACCTGAGGTGGGTGCTATCGGTGGACTGGGGAGGACGAGGTCTGGCTGAGCAAGAATCGGCGTTTTGTAGTTTGATCGATTATATTGCAATCACGGGGTCGATGGAGCGGAACATAATCGAATATGCGAACCACTTGCACGAACATTTCGTGTACCCGTGCTCGATCAATGGGCAGGGTCGATACGTCGTTCCGGAAAATGAGAGAGAGGGATACAGGTGAGTGGTGGTGTGACGGAGATGTGGATATTCCTGACGGCGAGTGCAGCACGGAGATGCACGCCGCAAGCATCGCCGCGTATGAATTTCCGGATGGGACATATTGGAAGCAGCAGTGAGGACGCAAGGTGAGGTGGGCGGACAGGGGTGCTTGTATACATGTATTTGTGAGAATCTGTCACGTGATGACTTAGTCGAGTCCGCCTCGATGAGTTTTTGATGAGCAGACGATGGCGTACGACGACCAGCAGTCGTATGCGCGGCCGGCGCTGCAGAGCGTCGTGCACGCAGGCAACGACGGCCGACGGATGTATGGCCGCGAGCAGTCTGCCGGCTTCCAGCACACCAACCGGGTGCCAATCGTGCGCGGTGGACTCCCCCCTGCGTCCGCCGCGTATGCGCCAGCTGGTCCTACGCACATGGCCGGTCCGTCTCGCCGGCCGCTCCCCACTCCCCGTGCCCGCCCCGAGTCGATGCCGCCGCCCCTCCGCCAGTCCCCGCTCGTCGTGCAAGCACCCGCGCCGTCTCGGCCCGCTATCCTCACATCCCCCGCCACTCCCGCCGCATCCCCGACCGCACCCCCCGCACGACGTCCCCTCCCCACCCCCGGGAAGCACACCAGCACCGATCTCATCGCCGGATCCGCCGCTCCCCCCATCCCCCACCCCAATCCCGATCGCGACCTCCGCATTCCCAGCTCCATTTCCCGCCTGGCTGTGGCAAGAGTCCCCGTCGCCCCCCTCCCCAACCCGCACCCGCGCCCGCACCCGACCTGGCCCCGCTCACCTGATTCCAAGGCTCCCCCCTCCTGGGTTACTTCCTCCGCACCCATAGGACCGAACCTCATCGAGCGCAGAAGCACCGTCTCAGGTGTCCCCCCACCCCGTCCTGGCCCTCATCGTGCAGAGAGCCCTGAGCGCGCACAACCAGCCCAGCCACTCCCGTCCTCGCCACCCCCTCGCCCCCTTCCTTCCTCGCCCACCGAACCACCCCGCGTCCCATCCCTCCACCAACGCGTCCCTGCTTCCTCGGAGGACGAACAATCTCTTTCTGATATTTCTTCACTTTCTGACCAGGAGGAGTACGAACCAATGACGTTCGCTGATCCCATGCTGGCAGAAGATGACGAGTACAAGTTCGTGTTTGCAACCAATCCGCATACCCGAAGTCCCCAGTACGGAATCAGAAATTTACCCACTCGTTCCAGGATGGCTATCGCAAATCGTGACGACGTCAACCCATCCATCTCTGGCCCCCAGCAGGAACAGACCATCCGTGCGCCCCTCTCCCAATCGTCTATTCCGGGCTCGGGCACCCCACAGGGCCAACCCCAAATCACCAGCCTCCCACAAAGTCCACGAGCACCCATGTCCCCTCCAGCATCCAGTGTGCTCAGTTCGTTCTCCGATCGTAATCCCACTCCCAGCGCACCCACAGTAGCACCCCAATCTCTCACCCTCCGCCTTGCCTCGATGGGTTTGGCGGAGGAACACGAAAGGCAAAGGCAAAGGCAAACTAAGCAAGAGACATCAAGTCCTACCCTCGCTCAGAGTCCTATTCGGGCTGCCCTCAGTCCTACCAGCCCAGTGCGCCAACAGCAGGGGTGGCCCGCAAACATGCCTCCTCTTCCGCGCACACCAGGAAACGCCTCCCGCCCCTTTTTTGGTACTACGGATGTTTCGAGTGAGTTCGCATTGCCCAACACGCGCATCAGCGACATCTCACGCGTGGATTTAAGTAGGGCAGAGCCAGTCAAGCAAGCCAAACGGGGCATCTTCACCACATCCAGCATCGTTACCAGCGAGCCCAACGCACCAAGTGCGCTCCTTCTCGTCATCTCCGATTTGTAACGCCGCATTTGATCGGAAGCCCTTTGCGCAGCAGTCGCCTCGGCAGCAGTCTCTCCCCCAGTCGCAGCACAGCGAACGCCAACTTCAAAAACAGCGCGCGCGAGATGCCGACATTGATTTAGATGATGCGCCGCCTCCTTCACTCCGCCGATCACCCTCACCCATCCGTCAGGCGTTCACTCGAACGCCGGCAATTGAAATCACGAATGACACGCCGCCGAGAAGGCAATGGGCACCCGGTCACGACGTCACACCACGAACTGGCAACGCAACTGGGAATGGCACGAGCAACCCATACGTGGCACATCCTGCAGGGTCTGGAGACTGGGGGCAGCTGTTCACTCAGTCCCCAGCCGAATCATCCACTCAAGCCCAGCATACGGTGGTACCAAGAATATCACTTCCTGATGTACATCACAATGGTGATAGCAATGTCGACGACGATGCAGCTGGTCCCAGCATCGTCGTTTCTGGGTCTGGGAGTGGTCCTAGTGTATCAGTTTCTGCACCGGACGCACCCGCTATTTCGATTTCTGAGGCACCTAGTATTACGGTCCCGGAGCGTGGGGTACCTGCTATTTCGATTTCTGCTGCTAATTCTGCCTCTATGGCTTTCTCGCCACGAAAAATCTCGGTTGCAGACTCGGTTCAGCCACAGAGATTAGGATCGTCACCTAGCACCTTTGGATCTCGACATACCCAGATTCAAGAATCATCTCCTGCGCTTTATGCCCCCGGCCGTGGTGGTAAACGTGGTCTCCCTTCCCCCCCCTCTTCCTCGAGTCCTATGCGCACCAACGGCCTCTCGTGCGGGGGGTGCAACGGTCCTATCATTGGTCGCATTGTGAGTGCCATGGGTGAACGATGGCATCCTAATTGTTTCAGATGCGCCATCTGCAATGAGCTCTTGGAGCACGTGAGTAGTTATGAACATGATAGGAGGCCGTACTGTCACTTGGATTATCACGAGGTCTGTACCACATCATTGCGTTGGGATGACGACTGACTGCGCACCCGTGGATAACCCAAATAGACCTTTGCTCCCCGCTGTTTCCACTGCAAGACCTCTATCATTGACGAACGATTCATCACACTCGATGATCCTGCTCTCGGTAGACGTACTTACCACGAACAGCACTTTTTCTGTGCTGAATGCGGAGACCCATTCCTTGCACCAACTGGTCCACTTCCACCCTCCGTTACACGTACGGGCGAGCTGAGCTTTGCAGGTGATGGCGAATTCACCGACGACGATGTTGGTTTCACGGTGTACAGGGGGCACCCGTATTGCGAGGCCTGCCACGTGCGGCTTCGGATGCCAAAGTGCAAGGCGTGCAAGAAAAGCATCAGGGACGGCGTCAGAGCTGTGGAAGCATTGGGAGGCAAGTGGTGTTGGGGGTGTTTCGTGTGCGAGGTGGGTTGATCTCTGCTTTGCGCCCCTGCTTCTTGACATGAACTGATGAGGGGAACGGTAGAGCTGTAAGAAGCCATTCGAGGATCCGTCTTTTTTCTTGCGGAACGAGAAGCCGTTCTGTGAGCCTTGCTTCAGTTTGATCTTGAGGAATGACGTGTGAAGGCGGTGATGGCGAGCCGTTGGACGTCTCGATGAGACGGTTGATTAATGGAGCGGCTTATTTCCCGCTTGTCGATGTTCTTGATACTGTCGTGTACGCATGCAGGCGTGTATTTATGTATAGACGACCCTAACTTAAGCTCCACCTGCGTTGTAGCAGTTCACAATGCTCGACCACCTACAGAGAACCTCCTTCACGCTCGCCTTAACATTAACCCGAGCAATAGGCAAGCCTACCTGTATACAGTGTATCTCATTGGATCTATCCGGGACTCTTCCAATTGTTCCCCTAACATGCAATCCGAATAAAATTCATGGCCAGGTACTAACATGAGCCGATCAGACACTATTTTTCTTCCGTGCATTCGCCCGCTAACGTGATCGTGAATGCCAGTGCAAGGTGGATCATAGTGGCTGCGGTAGTGATTAACGAGCGTGTAACTACATTTGTTGTAAAGAGAAATGGGTTGGGCGAAAGCCCG
>JBBPMH010000320.1:0-34509 GCA_038090235.1 Pulveroboletus ravenelii | reverse complement strand
GGTAATCAAATCACATGACTAAGGGCTCATATTCAGGGTCGGATTGAGGGCTATTGATGACCCTGCAAGGATCAGAGCTGATACATTTTGGTTCGTTTGCAAATGTCAAGTCTTTCCAAAATGGCCCAACATTGGGACACTTATTTGAGCCACTGTACTAGATAGCAAACATATATCATAGGTGCTGGGCACCCATTGCCTCTGTCATATCCCATGTAACTCTGACCCTCGGAGATATAACCTTAACAGCCTCCATGAATGCCTTGACTACCTGGTCACCCATGTGGTCACCCCTATAGCCCCCACACCTGCCATTATGAGTGGCAACCTTTTGCCCAACTGTGGATGCAGTTCTAGACATTGAACTATCTGTATTCCTTGCTCCAGTCAAAGAAGAAGATGACAAAGATGAAGAAGTCAACCTACAAATATATCTTGTACAAGCCCTTGCTGTCTACAAGGTGGACAAGGCAATGAATAAGGGTAAATGCCTATGTTTCAATGATATAGAATTACTGGCCTGGAAGCATGTGTAGCCAGTTCCCCCAACAGGACCAGTGGCCAAGGAAATTGTCTCACCAGCCATAGGTGCAACCTGGTCATCTATGATTATACTGACTGCCCTGTAGTGTCCAGTTCTAGCACTTGCTATACCAGCTATCAGCAGACTGCCTACATCAGTGGCCCATATCAACACCCCCCAACTGTGCCTACTGTCATATCCCATGCAACTCCTACCTCCAGACCCAACTCTGGTCCCATCTCTCTTGAACTCCAGTGCATTCTCAATGAGCATGCACTCTAGACTCTTCAGACCCTGTACTTAGATAATTCCTTCTTACTATGCTTACATTCCATTCTTCACTTATCCTTGTATATCACCTGTTTCCTTCATAGCCCCTCTGATCCTGTGCTTCACTTAGGAGCACAGCTCTGTTGTTACCACTCTGCCTCTGCCTCTGAGTTACCAGTTCTCATACCAATGCTCCCCCTCCATATATAAGACTCCATACTATGTTGTAGATACCTCAGTTCAAATATTAACTAAGACTTCCCCCAGTCTTCTCTGACCCTCTGCTTGAGCCTTGATGGCTCTTCTCTGATCCTCCCTCAACCTTCATTGCTTGCAACAAGGTCACTCTGACCCTTGCCCGACCCTTTATAAATTCAGGGCAACTGGACTTGTGACAGAGGCACACCACATATGGTGAAGCTGAAGCCCTGTTCAAACTCTGGAGTTCTGGAGTTGTCCTTGGAGATACAATCTTAACACCTATTGACTACTAACACTGCCTCTATGGGCCAATTTAGTTATTTCTTCCCTTTTGAAGACAAGATAGCCCTAAAATGTCTTCTAGACTGTATACTGGATGTGATGGTCTCCATCCCAGTTAGGGACTTGGTATCAGTAGCCCCAGATATTCACAAATAGCTCCAGGAGCTATCCACTACCAAATGCATAACTAATGTTGCTAACCTTGTATAGGTAAACAAGCTCTTGGATAGGGATCCCAGGGCTGTTGAATGTGCCTTTAGCAATTGTGTCACCTATAATAACAATAGCCTCATTTTGACCCATCACAGCATATCACTTTGGTCTGTTGAGATCAAAGAGGTTATAACCAGATGAAAGATTACAGTGGTCCTGGACTCAGGATCTGAGATTATTACCATGCCAGAACAGATATGGAAGAAACTCAGTCTCCCAGTCCAGTTAGACCACATAATAAACATGTCAAGCACCAATACCACAGTTCAACTGATGCTTGGGGTCATTGAAAACCTTCAGCTGGACATTGGTACTGGCAAAGTACATTTTCAGGTCCAAGTTATGCCCTGGGCCAACTTTGATTTGCTGCTTGGCTAACCCTTTCACTGCATAATGAGCACCTTCACTGATGACTTCCCTGGTGAGGGACAAAACATCACCCTCTGTGACCCCAACTCAGGGAAGGAGTTTAGGCTACCAACCTAGGCTTGAACCAAAGGTTGTTCATGCTGCCAACAAGATTTTGTATACACCAACCATCAGCCTTTGGTTAAAGTGGGTTTTTAAATATTGATGATTCACTGAAAGGTCAAGGAAAGACCTACTTATTCTCCTTCACCAAGCACTGCCTGATACCCCCCTTTCATCAAATCACCTTGGACCAGTTTTGGATGGTCAATTTTCTACTTCTTCTCACCTCTACTTATTTTTTTCATTTATGCAATCTGCTCTCTCTCTTTCTTATGTCTCTGTATTATCTACTACCTATAATTTTGATAATTTGTAGCATCTCTGGGCCTACAAACCAGTCACAAAAAAGATAAGACTGATTATAGCTTCTCTCAAGAAGGAGTACCATGTCTTGTATCAGCTACCAGATGACCTCTTGACTGGACTCACTCCATTACCAACTAATCTCCCAGACTTTGTTCCCAGGAAGCAATTCACACAGAAGTATGTGAACATGCTAGATCTTGACCTGGCCAAATGGCTTTGGCCTGAGGAAGTCAAGCTGGTCCAGCTGGATTATACACAACTATGAAAAAGCCTTTGGTTGGGTACCAACTGAGCATGGCTGCCTTAATGAAGGGTATTTTCCCCTGGTAAAGATCCCCACAGTATTGCATACTCTGTGGATGTTATGAAATATTCTGATTCCCCCAGCTGCATGGGACCAAGTAATTCAGATCATCAAAGACTGGAATATACAAACTGTTAGTAGTGGCTTACTGTTCCTATTGGTTCTGTATTCTCAAGCAGGATGGGAAATCACTCCAGCTGGTCCATAACCTCCAGCCACCCATACAGTCACTATTCAAAATTTATCAGTTCCCTCATTCACTGAGCACCTGGCTGAAGCCTTCAGCAGCTATTCTATATATGGAATGATGGACTTATTTGCAGGATATGATCAGTAGCTGCTACATATGGATTTAGATGACACGATCACATTCAGTAGCCTATTAGACCTGCACTATCTCATCACCTTGCCAATGAGGCACACTAATGCTGTACAAATCTATCAAGCAGATATGGCATTCATTCTTCAAGATGAGATCTCCCACCATATCATGCCTTTTTTAGATGACCTACCAGTAGAATCAGAAACAATGTGATATCACAGACTGGATGGATCATATGAGACCATTCCCAAGAATCTGGGAATTCAAAAATTCATCTGGAATTATCTGTTGGTCATACAAAGAATCCTCTAATCTTTACAGAATGTCAACACTATGGTCTCCACCAAGAAATTTGTACTGATGGCTCCAAACACAACCATTTTAGGACACAAGTGCACTTTCACCAGTAGGGTTTCACATGAGGCTAAAGTCCAGAAGATACAGGACTGGCTGGAGTGTGAGACCCTGACTCAAGTCCATAGATTTCTTGGTACCTATGATATAGTTTGCATTTTTATCTGTGATTTTGCATCCATTTCCTGGCCACTTGTTAATCTGACCCAGAAAGGCATCTCCTTTGAATGAGAAGAAACACAACAAATAGCCATGAATTGTCTGAAGGACAAAATCATAAAGTCCCTAGTGCTCCATTGTCTGGACTATGAGTCTGAATATAAAATCATGCTTGCAGTTAACACATCTAATATTGCCATTGGGTTTATACTATCACAGAAAGGTGACAATAGAAAATGGTATCCCAACTGCTTTGGATCCATTGACCTTATGGAGGTAGAAAGTCAGTACTCACAGGTGAAGTTGGAGCTTTTTGAACTCTTTTAAGCTCTTTGAGCAGTCTGTGTTTTCTTTTTTGGTGTTACCAACCTTGTTGTAGAAATGGATACCAAGTATGTCCCAGGTATGATAAATATTCTGGACCTCTAACCAAGTGCAACAATCAACCAGTATGTCAGAACCATATTTATTCTTTTATGATATATTATGGTTAGATCACAATTGCACCTTGCATGCTTATCTTATCTTATCTTATCTATGATAGCATAGAACCCCATGGAATACCCCAGAAGGTTCTAGCTTATTCTATTATTATAACATAGTTACATTCTCCTGTGATTCTATTAACTTCCATACAATTCAGGAATGTTCTATAGATAGCCCTATACCCAGTATAGTAAGTATATAGGTAGGGCAGTAGCATAGAATGTCACCCCATCTTGAAATTCTCATACTTCCTTGTTGCACTACATCTGCTCCAAGGTGTCACTTCAAGCATTCCTGATATAGTAGATAGCTGGGATCCTCCTCTTTCACTTCACCCTTCACCATATTTCAGCCAAGAAACATACTGGCCCCAATGATCTGTCCTGAAAACCCCCCTCAGACCAGGATCTGCCTCCAGAGGCTGTAGATAAGGACTGGCTAGACAACTCTTATTTGTTCTGTATTCACCTTCTCAACAACAGGATGATGACACTAGACAGGTCTGGGGCAATTGGCCTTACACCTCAGATGCCTTCTCTAGCACTTGCCTGTTCTACCATCATAACTGGCATGTTCCTACTCCAGCAACACTTACTACCACCTCCACCATGCCTGATGCATTACATCATGGTGCTCTCATCATCAGAAATGGTACTGTCCCCTCTATCAGACTTTCCAACTATATCTTGATTCATGAAAGCAGCAGCCAAGGAGGTCTGTTTTGGCCACATCTGTGACTTTCTAGAAATTAAAATATGCCCCATAGGCCTCTTGGACTCCAAGTTCTAGTTGTTTGTCTATGTAGCAACCAAATTCATCATTCTGAACAAATTTTTCTGGTGAAGAGAACTACACAAATCTCACCAGCTAGTCATTCTGGAGCACTAGCAGTTCAGACTCATTAAAAAGGCACATGATGACCTTAGGCATAAGGGTGTTTTATGGTCTGGACCTGCCTGTTGCTCCACTTCTGGTGGCCTATTATGATGGAAGACATAAGTGATTCATCTGGACTTGTCATAACTACCAGATTTGGCAGATCACTTGTTTTCATATATCACCTACCATATCTACAGTTAGTGACCTATTTCAGAAAGTTTACCTTGATACCATGCTAATGTCCTATTCCAGTGAGTACCAATATATTGTGCAGGCCTGGTGCTCTCTCACCACCTATTCAGAGTGATGCATGCTTTGCTCAGAGAATGCCACTGAGCTAGCATCCTTCATTTTTCAGGACATTTTCTGTTGCTGGGGGCCCATAGAGGAGATCATCACTGACAATGCTCCCACCTTTTTACAAGCTTTTGACCTGCTAGCCACTCAATATCACATCCACCATATCTGTGTATTACTATATAACTTTCAAGCTAGTGGTATAGTAGAGTGCTGCTATTTAGATATTCAGAAGGCTATCATTAAAAGCTTCCCTGGGGGTGAGGCATGATGGTATATCACTGTGCACTTGGTTTTTTGGGCTGAGTATGTAACCATCCTCTGGACCACTGGACTATTGCCTTACTTCATAGTATACAGTGTTAAAGCACTTTTCCCATTTGACCTTACTGAAGCAACATTCACCAGACTAATTATCTGGCAGGCCCAACAGCTACAGAAGTGATATGAGAAAATTCAGGCCATTCATGAGTGTGTTCTTAAGACATGTTTCAAGTCAGTCAAACACTTCAAAGCTGCCTTCAAGAACTAGATAAAGAATTTTGACTTCTATCTGGGCAGTCACATGCTAGTCAGAAACACCCACATTGAAAAGGAGTTGAACTGGAAAACAAAGCCTAGGTATATCAGTTCAATGGTCATCTTTCACTGGACTACCAGAGGATCTTATCTATTGGCCAAGTTGGATGGAGCAGTGTCCTGATTGCAATATGTCATATTTTATTCAATTCTATACTATTTCTGTTTCTGCTCATCTGTTCTGGTCACTTAATTGACAGGTCTTGACAAGGAAAAATTAGACTAAAGGGCCAGTGAACTCACTAAAGAGCCTGGTAACAATAACATAGAATTTGTCAATACTGATTGAGCACCTTTAAATTACATATTTATATAGTTTATTTATTTCACCCCAGGTTTTGACCAATGCATCTTTTCTCACCACTGAAAACCATAATTAGGCCATGGACCATCTCTTCCATTATAGACTGACATGAACTCCAAAAAAAAAAATTAATCTGTTCCTTTTTCTCTTATCTAGTGCCTCACAATATACATCTCCTGCCTTTTCCTCTTTGAATATGTTTGAGAAAGTGCCCATTTACTTGATAGGCTAAACATAGACTGCCTCACCTGAGACTGCACAAAAAACCAATGGTATGCCAGTAGAGATAGATGTAGAAAGTAGATTGAAGAAAACAAATTGGGTGGTACCCCATAATTCAACTATGACAAGTCTGAGATACCCTGGCAGGTATAAATGTAGATAGAAGCCTGACAAAGACATGCCAGGTGACATCTCACACCCCTATATTAGTCATTTTTCACTCTTTTTTTTTTGATTATTTTTCCTTATGTTTGCTTCACTCCACTAGTAGAAATGGCCAAAATGAACAGGATGTGCAATATTTAATACATCTCAACAAAGGACTGACTATGCCACATATATCTCCTCCAGTGCAAGCACAATCTCACTGATCTCCTCCAATATCTTGTTGTACTTGACCTCAAGTGCCTTGATGTTTGTGTAAATCTGGAAGAGGTAGGAGTGCATGCCATTAAGTCACTGCACCAACTAGGAAATCTCCTTCTGTGCTGGAGTCTGGACATCCCCCTTTTTGGAGGTCAACTTTGCCTTCACCTTTGCCTTGCCTTTGGCTGGAACATCTGCACACACTGAACGAGCTAGTATGCAAGTGTGCTCAGCGGTCGTCACAAGTGTGATGGAACGCTGTATTACCTAGTACACGAGTGTGCTAGGTAACCATGTAAGCTACAGGAAGAATCTGAATGCGGAGAACATACCTCAGCGGTCGTCACAAGTGTGATGGAACACTGAGGGAAAGAGAGAAAGAGAGAACGCGAATCTAATCTATGCAGGATTATGTAAAGTGTTGTGCTCTGTATTACAGCGATGGACGAATGGCGAGATGCAAATGAAGAGAACGCTAACATACCCCCTCAGCGAGGCAAGAGTCCAAGCGAATCCCGCATGGAGCTGAAAGCCGGATGCGGCAGGGCCTTCGTAAGGATATCAGCAATATTGCGATGAGAGGGAACCCAAATAAGAACGAAAGAATTGTCGTCTACGTGAAAGCATATAAAATGGTATCGTAAGTCTATGTGCTTCGTGCACTGGTGAAACTTGGCCGCGGAGGACAAGGCGATCGCACCGGTATTATCAAGGTAGACCGGGACTGGCGAAGCAAAGGGGACACAGAGCTCAACGAAGAGCGAGCAGAGCCACAGGCCCTCCTGGATTACATGCGTGGAGGCAATGTACTCCGCCTCGGTGGAGGAAAGGGCCACCGTGGACTGCTTCTTTGAGACGTGAGAGATCAAGCCCCCGGCGTAGTACCAAGCGTAGCCCGAGACGGACCGCCGACCCACTTCATTAGCCCAACTGGCATCGGTGAAGGCGAATAGGCGTGAATCGGCCGGGTCAGGACCGTAACGGAGCCGCAAGTCCAGCGTGCCCGCCAGGTAGCGCAAGACACGCTTGGCAGCCGCGAAGTGGCGCGGTTCAGGACTACCATTGTGCTAAGCCAGGGCATTGACGACGTAGGAGATGTTGGGACGCGTGTTCACTGCAAGGTAGATGAGTTCGCCGACAATCTTCAAATAAGCTGATCGCAGGTCCGGGACTGGTGGAGGATCCACGTTGAGAGGGCCGAAGAGGCACTTTGGGTCAGTGGGAAGATGGACTGGAGAACAACTCGACAGATCGTACTCCTGGAGCAAGAAAGAGATATATTCTGACTGATGAACCCATATGATCCGGCGGGTGTGGTCACGTTCAAATTGCATGCCCAGGTACTTCGCGATGGGGCCCAGGTCCTTAAGACCAAAGCGTTCCGCAATACTGGACTTGACACGCTGCAGGAATGGGCGAGAGGTGGAGGCGGCCATCCCGTCGTCAACGTGCCATCCCACAAAGCAGCGGATGCGAGTCGACGAGGCCGCACAATCAACTTCATTATAGTAGAAGAGAGCATAATCAGATTTGGCACGGGTGAAACCAAGGTCAGACATCACCGCGCAAACCTGCTCATACCACTCCAGAGCGGACTGCTTCAAGCCATAGATGCTGCGGAGCATGAGCCAAACAAGCTCGCGCCAATCTCCCTGTTCAAAGCCCTTGGGCTGTTGCATGTATATCTCCTCTTTGAGAACCCCCCAAAGGAATGCCCGCTTCGCATCGAACGTGTCTAGTTCCCAATCGTGCTGAGCGGCGAGAGCAACCAGCAGGCGGATGGACGCAGGCTTGACAACTGGGGCAAAGGTAGCCCCATAATCTACTCCAGGAACCTGCGAAAATCCTTGCACAACCAACCTAGCCTTGTACCTAGAGCCACCTTTGTTGTCCTCCTTGAACTCCAAGACCCAACGACAGCCGATGGCTTTCCTCCCCTGTGGCAGGCGCACGACCTTGAACACGTTCATGTCCTTCATTGTCTGGAGTTCAGTCTGCATAGCCACCAACCACTCAGCACGATCGGTGTGGAGCATCGCCTCATCGTAAGTGGCCGGCGGCAAACCCATGTCATAGCCGGGTGCCGCGGGATCGCGATGCTTGTCACTGCGTAAAGCTAAGTGGGCCTGTTCCTCTATAATCACGTTAGCGACAACCTCAGAGACATCCCCACTGTCTTCTACACCGCGAAGCTCATCTATTGCCTCCAGATCCGCAGGTTGCAAGCCAACCACCCCCTGAGCAATAGCAGCCCGATGATCGGCCAATGAATTCAGCCGCGCACACGTGGCAGCCAACTCTGCTGCCCAGACAGTCCCCTTTTCTGTCAAGTTGCGCAGCCTGCCAGAACGTCGGGGTCCCTGTTCAGGGGCGGGGGCAGTTGATGAAGGGTCAGAGGGCGAGCGGACAGGGGAAGTGGCAGTGAAAGTAGGCAGAGAGTTATCTTCACCCTCATCTGAGCTGTCATCGGCCAGCAAGGGGGCCCGCTCATCAAATACAACATCGCGAGTGGTGAAGAACGCCCCAGAAGAGCAATCACGCACACGGTAACCCTTCACGCTGTCCTGATAACCTATAAATACCGCCCGTCGAGACTTTGGACCTAGTTTGCGTTGTAACTCCAAGGGGATGCGCACCCAACAGGGGGAACCAAAGATCCAGAGATGAGCCAGATCTGGCTTGCGACCATTAACCATCTCGAAAGGGGTCTTGCCTGGGGGTAAAACAGAGGACTCCATCCGATTCCATAAATACCCAGCGGTCAAAACAGCCTCACCCCAAAGGTAGGAAGGCAAGTGTGCAGCCTCCAACATAGCAAGGGCACAACCCTAGAGGGTGCGCAAGGCCCGCTCCGCCTTCCCATTTTGTTGATAACTATAAGGGGAAGAAAGCTGATGTGTGATACTGGCATCCTGAAGTGCCTTTGTGAAAGCCGCGCTCACAAATTCGCCGCCGTTGTCTGAGCGAAAAACTTTGACACGGTGTTCAGCGAAGTTTTCCCACTTGGAACGCAGAATGGTCCAGGCATCAAGTGCCTGATCTTTGGAGGAAAGTAACTGCACGTCGATAAGGTGGCTGTGGTCATCGAGAAAAATGACAAAATAAAGTTTCCTGTGTGGAGTTCGAACTGGAAACGGGCCACAAACATCTGAATGGACCAAGTCAAGCATGCGCTCCGCACAAGGTGTGGTGGAAGGGGAATGCGGCTGACAAGGGTGTTTTGCCATGATGCATGACTCACAGCGAGTAAGTGGGAGGTTGACATCTACAGAGACCCCGGTGGTCACAAGCGGGAGATGGCGGACAAGATCGCCTCCCGGATGACCCAATCGTGCGTGCCATGTATCCCAAGTCACAGGTGGCTTTGCTAAAGTCGAGACCTCAGGACCAGCAAATGTGCAGAGCTCTGCATATAAGGGTGGATTTGCGGTAAGGTGATCTGGGTGCAGGAAGCGAACCGGTAGGTAACAGAGATTATCCACTAAGGGGATGCTCCCGAGAACCTCCCCATGGTGAGATAAAATGCAGACTGGAGAGCCCTGAGAACCCTTGAATTCACAGGTCCACCCCCGACTAAGCATGCAGCCGACCGAGAGAAGGTTAAGAAGGGCTCTGGGAGCATGCAGACACTCCTTCAGAAGGAGACGGAAGGTGTCATTTCCCAAGGTGAGTTCAACCACACAACTGCCATGCCTGGAGGTCTGTAACATTCCCTGATTGGCCGTTTTGACAGGTGGTCGGTCCTCCATTGCGAAATCAACAAAGTACCCCCTGTCCCGGATGAGGTGAGAGGTTGCACCCGAGTCCAAAATGGTGGCAAATGGACCAGGTGAGGCCAAAGCAGTGAGTTTAGCACAATGATCCTGATCAGTGATGACCACGCAGGAAAGCTCACGCTTGACAGGCGAGGGAGTGACCTGTGGAGGGGAACCGCTAGCTGCCGCCACTGCAGCAGACTCGACTGTAGTATTACGAGAGTGGACCCATGGGGGCGCCTGGGACTCCATACCACCCCCTGGCCAATAGCAGTGATCTTGGTCGTGAGTGTCAGCGCGCGGCTTCCCCACGCAAGAGAGATTTGTGCAACGAACACCAGCTGGGTTGTTCTTGTGAATACAGATCCCAGTGACAGGATTGGTCTTCCCGGGCTTCACGGCTGCATTGGCGTATTCTGATCCTGGGCCAGCCAGTTTCCGTTGTCCCACTATGGCTTGCGCCTTCTCAAGGAGCAGTTTGGATGCCTCACTAAACCCAAAGGCAGTTGATGAAGCAAGGGAAGTTGAGACTGAAGTGAGTGAGGGAGTACTCAGCGAGCCAGAGGGTGTAGGCATTGAGTTGAGTGAGAGCTTGCTAAGTGTCAGTTCGCGGAAGATTTCCCATTCCACCCCTGTTGGCAGACCCTGCAAAAGGTCGAAGATTGACTCTTCGGTGGTGTAGCTGACCCCCATTTGGAGAAAGCGACGTCGAGCGTCTTCAAAGACACCAACGTAGCGGCTAGCATCCTCTGCATCTTTCAGCTTCTCCAAGCGAACACGTGCCTGCAGTTCATACTGTGACAAGATATCATTGTGTGCATAATGAGAGGCCAGCGCATCCCATTGATCCCATGCAGATTGGGCTTCATTGAGGAGCGACACCACTGTGGTAGAGATCTTTCTATCAATAAGAGCCTTGGCCTGTGCGTCTTTTGCAAGCCAATCAAGGATTTTTTCTCTCTCGGTGTCCTGTATAGCTGTAGGATCAGCGGGCGTCAGAGCATATGTGGCAAAATCTATGAGATTCTGAGGGTCTGCCCCGCTACTGCAATGGGACCAAAGTCGCTCCCCCTGGAGTACCAAGGTCATTTGTTTTTTCCATTGCGGGTAGTTTTCCGCGCCCATTAATTCGCATATATGGTCGTATTTGCCCATTGTGGTGATGTATGCTGCCTATATGCGGGTGAAATAGGTTTCTATGCCTGGATCTCTGTAGGGTGCTACTAGTGTCGTAAGTTCTGAGCTCTGTAAGTTAGAGCTCGGGGCTTATAACCTGAACGAGCTAGTACGCGAGTGTGCTCAGCGGTCGTCACAAGTGTGATGGAACGCTGTATTACCTAGTACGCGAGTGTGCTAGGTAACCATGTAAGCTACAGGAAGAATCTGAATGTGGAGAATGTACCTCAGCGGTCGTCACAAGTGTGATGGAACACTGAGGGAAAGAGAGAAAGAGAGAACGCGAATCTAATCTATGCGGGATTATGTAAAGTGTTGTGCTCTGTATTACAGCGATGGACGAATGGTGAGATGCAAATGAAGAGAACGCTAACACACACTTCATCTTCCTTACTGTCTGATCTGAGAGAGATTGACAAGTAGGTCCATCAGCTAGGACTGGCCCTAGCCATTGCTCACACCAGTCATACTGTCAGTGTCATATCAGGTCACTAACTTACAGGAACAAGCCCACTTACCTTTGGGAGCCTTAGAAACCACAGCCTCTTAAGGCTTCTTCCTTAGTGTAGTCCTTCTGGCAGAAAAGCTGCACTTCACTTTTATCTGGTTACATCACATGCATGCAGTACCAGCCTCCTTCTGACATTCCTGCTTATGCCTGGCCTTTGTACACTGCACACAACTCAGGTGGTCTTGCACAACCAGTGTACTCTCAATGTTAGTAGGTGGGACCATTTTCCTCTTGGCTGCACTGGACTTGTTCATGTTATCCTCATCTAGACAGGCATGTTACAGCATCATCAGTCCAAGCTGACCTATTAACTGGCCACCACACACCTTAAGAACTGACAAGATAACCAAGATCACCTCAGAGAATATCTCTGACTTATCAATCCCAGAAATGAGAGTGTACTCACACTCCTTGATCTCCATTGCAGTTCCTTGGGATTGAGCAATGGGCTCTGCAGGTAACTTAGCCCATATATCTCACCTTTAAATAGCCTTCTCACTGGCCACAATGGCAGACATGACTTTGGGACTGAGAGCAGATTCCAGGTAGAGGTCATTAGCAACCCCCTATACTGCTTCCAGCTCATTCTGCAATACAGTGAACTACCTGACAAAAATATTAGTTCACTGCCTAGCATATCAGTGCATGCTTGAAGGCAACATTTCACATTCCTCACTCCTCCTTGAAACTATTCTTATTTTTGGGTACAGTTTTCACTACAATAATCACCATTACCATGTTAAACCTGGTGTGGACTGCCAATTGATGGGTGGCTCCTATATCTGAAAGCATATGGAACTGATTGAGGCAACTTGTAAATTGGGACATGGGGGAGGAAAGTGATAGCAAGGATGGTAAAGATAAATGGAAAGATGGGCAACACCACAGCCTTTTTTTTTTTTTTTTGATATCATGTTTATTGTCCTTTGGGGCATTGCCCCTTGGTAGACATTTACAGGTGCTTGTATTGTACATATGGGGGTGGCTCTCTGCTGCTGTATGGAACTTGTTCATCTGCCATACCTACAGGGTAGAGTAGGCTTGGTGGCCTGTGCTGGGCTGGGGGGAGGGACATCACAGCCATATGCTGCAGTACCATCATGAGTTGATAGCTGAGTCAAACTCCACTAGTTAATGATTTGGCTGGGGACAGTCAGTTACAAAGCCCTCTGCAGATATAAAGGACTCATGTCCCCTATGGTGATATTTGGACTTAGAAGGGTATTGTACCAGGTTATTACTATTTCATCTTCTTTTTTTATTTAGTTCACCAAGTCTGGTATTGGATATAGTGAGTTCAGACCTGGGAGAAGACTGGACTAACTCAGTCTTCCATATCAGCCATGATCTAGTCCCTTAGTCTTATGGATTCCAACTGGACCTGGGTTTGCAGTTTAACCTTATTTGTTTTGCTTATTCTTAGAGCACAAATATCTTACTTATTAGTCTTGGGCATTCCCAGACTATAAAAAGATATAATTAGAGTACAGAAAGGACAGCTTCAATTTGGCTCAGTAACTATCTGATTATTGTTCTACTGCTCTGTCTTCATCCAACTGTTTCTTAACCAACTGTTTCACCAATACTGACCAACTCACTACCACTACCACCCTGGGTTCTTGGACTACACTCCCTGCATCTCAGACTGTTGGTATGACCAACATGACTTCTTTTCTGGCTGTTCTCTTTTAGCAGAGTCCCTTGGGATAAACAATTCATATCTCTGTCTATTACTCACCTAGAGTCTGGCACTGGATATTTATTTGCTAGGTACCTCTGGCCAATTTGGAAACTTTATACTATGATGCTGAACTAGATAATGAACAGTTTTCCCAGATAAGTGTGGCCTGTTGGATATTTGGTACCAAGCACCTGTGGAAAGGGTCATTGCAATAGGAGCATGGCTGTCAGTGCCATCTGCAACTAACTGATTCATATTCACACCTATTGATGTGTTCACAGTGGAATCTGACTTATAATTACACCATGCTAAGTACGTATTGAACTAAATGACTACTTCTTGATGCTAGAGCCATCTTGCCATTTGCTATATATAGTCCCTACAATTGGTGCTGAGATATGCCTTCTTAGCATAATTAATATGCAAATACTCCGAACTCTCCATATTTAAACTGTTAAAACTACCAAATAGCCTAATCATATCCATGTAATGAAGGAGTGAGTGCAGCTTGGGGATATTGAAATGTTCTTGGCACTCAAGGGCAATAAAAACATCCTTCTGGGCATAGAAAGTATCAAGGGCTCATTAAAGGGCTAAAATGGTGTCGTCCATATGAGATTGGTACTACACCAAGTAAATGAAGTCCAGTAGTGCACAGACAGCTTGAAAACTTCATGGTGAGTGGTAGTTCCAATGAGTAAGGCAAGAAACACATGCTGCAATTGCTTGTGCTCTCTACTGGTCTATTGCTTCGCTTTCAAGATGCTGTCCTTCTAATGTTGTAACTCTGGGTAATAAGGCATTGCATATAGCTGATCATCCAAGTTGGACTTGCTAGCTATGTCTGTGCACCATTGCTTGATGTAGTCCTTAAGGGTACCCTAGTGAAGTTGGTGTAGAATATCAGAGTAGATGCAAATAAAAATATCTGAGTGAGGAAGAATAGACCAGAAGGGGGAAAATATGGGATGAAGGCCCTGGGTGATGAACTCAGGCAAGTATTGGCCAGTGGCTTGCACATGTAATATGTGGGTAATTTGTGCCTAGCTGCAAGTAGTGAATTAGATATTTGCATCTCTTTAGTTAGATAACATAAGACACTTGAGGCACTAGTTTTTGACACAGTATGCCACAAGACACTGCTCTGGGTGATCCCCAATGTAGGCTGCCACAATAGTGAATATATGCTGAATTTTCCCATCCACAACCCCCTCCATTTCAGCAACAAGCAGAGGCTCAAAAATCCTTTTCATACAAGAGTGGAAAAGTCAGTACCTGCTTATGGAGTTCTGAAATGAATTTAATTTAGATACTGGTAAGTAACCTAGTAACATCAAGGCATGATGGCCAGGCTGACAATAAATATATTTTGACATGTTCCCAATGCTAAGATAGACTGGACATACAGTTTTTTCCCCTTTAAACTAGGACAGTTCTGTTTTATCTGATATCAGAATCACCAGTGCAATAGTTGCTCCTGTAGACAAACAGTACTACAAGAAGTTAGGTGCCCCTCCCCCACTCTATTTTTCATTATGCTCACCTGTGTGTTCCACCACCAATCACCAGTTCATATTTTATCATATTAACAAGTTTGACCTTTACAGTTGATATATACTTTTTCCAGTATATATACCAAGCTCTTCTGCTGCTGATTCCTCATGGTTATTGCCCACTGATGACTTGACAGATTCATTACCACAAACTTGATTTATCTCACACCTCCATTCAGCACCTGTTAGTAGCTGATTGATAATGTTCAAAAACATGTGTTTACTCCAATAATTTGGGCACATTCATGTGTGAGTCTACTTACATCTTAGTAAGTCCTCTCTGTCATCAAGATGTATCCAATCTACTCATGATTGGCAAGATTAGGTACTCTTCAATTCCCTGCTAATTGATATTTTGAATTAGCCACCAGCCCAACTCCCATTCTTCCCTATCAGCAAAGAGGCATAACTCCCTTGTTCAGAGGAAGCCTGTTATTCCTGCATACCAGAAAATATAGTTTGCCTCTGCCCAAGTAAACAGGCAGTAGGTCACTCTGTGAACACCTGTGCATAGTGAGAATATATTAACTACTTACCAAAATCCTATTGATATTATATAGTGTTTTGGTGTTAAGAACATATCTCTGAGGACAACTCTGGAACTTCAGAGTTCAAACAGGGCTTCAGCTTCACCATATGTTATGTGCCGCTGTCACAAGTCCAGTTGCCCTGAATTTAAGGAGGGGTGGGTGAGGGTCAGAGTGACCTTGTTGCAAGCAATGAAGGTCAAGGGAGGACCAGAGGAAAGCTGTCAAGGCTCAAGCAGAGGGTCAGAGAGGACTGGGGAAAGTCTTAGTCAATATTCAAACTAAGGTATCTACAACATAGTATGGAGTCTTATATACAGAGAGGGAGCACTGGAATGAGAACTGGTAACTCAGAGCCAGAGCCAGAGTGGTAGCAACAGAGCTATGCTCCTAAGCAGAGCACAGGATTGGAGGGCTATGAAAGAAATGGGCAGTGTACAAGGATAAGCAAAGAATGGAACATAAGCATAGTAAGAAGGAATTATCTAAGTACAGGGTCCAGAGAGTCTAGAGTATATGCTCATTAAGAATGCACCAGAGTTCAAGAGAGACAGGGCCAGAGTTGGATCTGGAGGTAGGAGTTGCATGGGATATGACATTTGGTATCTTTTGTAAATCATATGAATCCTGCTAGGACAAGACATAATCTAGGTGAAAAATTGGCAAGTTAGTTTCTACACACACAAGCAAGAGTTTATAAAGGACTGATTAAAATGATTAGAGTTGAGTCTGGAAAAGCAGAGTTGTATGGTATATGACAGATAAAGAGAACAAAAACTAGAATTTGGAATTTTCTGAAGATAGTAACTAGTATTATGATTTTTTTGGGATTTAACTCTCCTTCTGACTTATCTTTTGCTAAGTCAGTCATACTTTCATATTATATTCTTTAGCTCTGGTTGATAGCTTCCATTTTTCTTTTTTGCTTACAGCTATTTGCAAATCTATGTGAAAAATACATCAAGAAAAGTTGCATGTCAGAGACAGCCAGGAAAGGAACCCCAGGCACAGCTGAGTGGGCACATGCAGTTGAGTAAGTGCAGGTGGTTTTATGCTATGTCATCACCATGCCTGGGCCCTGTCATGCCATTTCTTCAAACATCAAAGTCCAGATCCTGCTCTTGCACCATAAAAACCATAGCATCAAGGAGATCTGTTGCATACTGCATGTCAGGAAGTCACTTGTTTACAAAACCCTCTCTTTGTATACAAGATATGGCATAGTAACCAACTCTTTCAGATATTCTCTTTTTACTGGGCGTCAGCAAGTTCTCAGCTCTGCAGATATTACTCTCATTTTCACCTTTATCTAGCATCATGGCACCATCTACCTTGATGAGCTTCAGCACAAACTTTGGGCCAAGCATCACAAACATGCTATGCTCTCTACCCTTCTTCAAGCACTCCAATATCTTTGCATCACCTGGAAGGTTGTTTCTTCCTCAGCTGCAGAGAAAAATGAAGAGATGCAAGTGTTGTACATGAATCACATTGCTGCTGAAGTACCAGATCCAAATATACTCATTTTTATTGACAAATCTGCCAAAAATAAGTGAACATCTACCTGCCAAAATGGGCAGTTAATAAGAGGTGTTCACTACTGTGTCAAGAGGTGCTTTGTGCATGGAACAAGGTTTTCTATTATTCCCACTATCACTCTCAATGGCATTATTGCATACAACATTGTTAAAGGACCAGCTGACAGTTAGCACTTCCTGAGATTTCTTGAAGAGCATGTGGTATG
Source organism: Pulveroboletus ravenelii (assembly GCA_038090235.1). Taxonomy (NCBI): domain Eukaryota; kingdom Fungi; phylum Basidiomycota; class Agaricomycetes; order Boletales; family Boletaceae; genus Pulveroboletus; species Pulveroboletus ravenelii. The sequence continues at coordinate 17,024 of JBBPMH010000320.1, read as the reverse complement.
TATTTCTGTTCTACATGGGTTTCACTGACTTATCTTTGGTGTAAATTCTTTTCACTAATCTGTATCCTGGTCCTGGCAGTGTCCTTGTCATGAACAATTGCCACATACATCACAGTGAGGAGGTCCATGCACTTATTGAAGACATGTACCATATATCATCAACTTATTATTTTTCATATACTAACAACTATTAGTTTGTAAGCTTATTTTCCTCCCTCCCTACTCCCCTGATTATAATTTGATTGAACAAGCATTCTCCTCTATTAAGGCATTTTTTTGGTGCTACCCTGATAACTCTTCAATGACCACAATCACTTGTGCCTGTCAAAACATCATCCTGGACAAGGTGGAAGGATACTTTATGGCATTATGTTATATTGTATAGTGCAGACTTCCTAGTATTTATTGTTGATGCATGCTAAGCATGATGGACTGACAGACTATTGTAACAAACACAAGAGAAGGACACAATGACACTACTGTATTTCAACCAGGTATTGTCAATGATATAGAGATTGTCCAACTACAAAAAGAAGCTACTCAATAAGTCCTTCTCATCCTCACAGACAATATATTCTCTCAGGACAGGGAGCCAGATATTATGTTCTGCAAACTGATACCAAAGATCATAGTCCTTTGGCAAAGCATCACCACCATCAGGTACCATTAGAGGTCCAGTGAAGCAGCAGCCATTACCATCATGGTATCTCTTTTCATAAGCAACCCTCTTCAGTGACAGACAGGTAGGTGATCCCAATCCATCCATCAAACTCTGATTAGTATTGCTATACTTCCATTTCACACTGGGACTATTCCACCAGACCATACAACCCTTTTTCAGATGGATTATATCACTAGTTGGAATACTTATGTATCTCCTGAAGCATCTTGTTATCAATTTCAGTAAGGATATCAGGACCAATGTGCTGTGCTGCAAGTTTCCACTTATATGTAGTAGTATCATGTATATAGAGATCCTTTTCAGCATGCTTGAGGAACTGTGAGAGCTGGGAAGGGGATGGAATCAGAGGTGAGACAGATTTTGTGATGGATTTTGGTGTTGTTGGAACTGGAATGGGACTCAGAGTAGACAGAGTCTTGGACTGTGAAAGTAAACCAGAATTGGCTAATGTCTGAAGGAAAATGACTGATGTAAGTGCATTGACATCCAGCACAGGATTTGGTGTTAGCAGGAGCTAGGAAACAGTTTAAGCTTGTGACTTGCACATCAGGTGTAAAAGCAATGCCTTGTTGGCAGTATCAAATAATGGAATGTTAGATGACATGTTCAATGTTGCCTGCCCATCTTCCTATAGGCTAATTAGATTTCTTTCTGTGCAATGTTAGTATGGAGTACATATTAAAGCATGAGCCCAGTTGAGTACCATGGCCAGAGTGAGTGGGATAGTAGTGCCTGATGACCTGACATATATATAGTGGCTCAAATAAGTGTCCCAATATTGGGCCATTTTGAAAAGACTTGGCATTTGCAGAAGAACCAAAACATATCAGCTCTGACCCTGCAGGGTCATCAATAGCCTTTACTCTGACCCCGATGATGAGCCCTTAGATATGTTATTTGGTTGCCATGGCACTGAAATATAACAATTTCAAAATAATGTGTCATTGGGACACTTATTTGAGCATAATGTGATTAGTTATTTTTTAGTACAGTCGACATCCTTGTAACCCATACCCCTCAGTTTCTGCCGTGAGGTATGGGTTATGAGGGGGTATGGGGTTTGTGTGAGGCAGGGTGCTGATGGAAAAAAATCACATTCCGAACAAGTTCTGGTAGCACACTACGAGTCTGATATAACATTAACTATACTATAGTATCATGATCTACGAGAGAAATAAGAAGTCAATTTAGTATCTTTCAAGGCCTGCATCTCCTTTGTGTGTATCTGCCAGCCAAACAAGCTCAATATTGTCCCAATTTGACGAGAAAATGGATCACCAAACTCCTTTGTATATTCTCACAATAACAATGCTGCCTCGAGAGCCTCAGTGTGTGTAGGAGCCCACTTGGCAGTTGTCATGTCAATGTCATCCATATCATCACTTGCCCCCGGAATGGCTGACCCTTCCCACACTTTTTTGGCATCCATAACTGCTTCAAATATGTCCTCTTCAGTTGCATCAAAGAGATCATGGGCTTCAAGAGCTGGATTGAGGAGTTCTGCAAGGCTCATCCGATTTGAATGTTGAAGAACACCAGTCAACTCCAAATCATCCATGGCACTCTGAAGAACCTTCTCGGCTCATGCAATGGGTTCATCAGAAGATTGAGGGTCAGCAGTGGTGTGAATGAGGGTCGAAATAGGGAGAGAGGGTTGGACAGGACATTTGAAATCCATGTCAGGTAAGATACTGGCTTTTTGCCAGCAGTTTCGGATTATTGTGGTATCCACTTCACTCCATGCGTCATTGGCGAGTCACATTGCCTCAAGCTGGTCAATATTGTAAATCTGTGATGGAGTGGTTCCAGTATTGTAGAGGTCGATTGCATGATGAATGAATGTTGTGCAGTAATGGGCTTTAAAACAGCAGATAATGCCCTGGTCATTGGGCTGGATGTGCACAGTCAGATTTGGTTTGAAATTCTCTGCATGGATATTTGTGAGGGTATCTGGCACAACATGTCCTGAGAAGTTATCTTGTAAGAGAAGAATTCTTCTTCCTTCGCATCTCAGCTTGGCATCCCAATCCAACAACCACTCTTGATAGAGTGCAGTAGTCATCCACACTTTTGCATTACTTTGGTAATTGAAACCAAGTTGGGATCCTGTCTTGTTTTTGAAGGCACAGGGCTTGTATGCCTTTCCAATGATCAGCGGAGGCAGTTTCCATGAACTGTCTGCATTCATTGTGAGCAGATAAGTTAATCTGGTTTTTTTCCCTTTAATGCCAGACTGCTGCTTGTCAGAGAGACCTCAATCTGGAGGCATGCTGTTAAAATTCATTCAAGATTCCTGACTACCAGTAGTATTTGGAAATAAAACACATATGCATAAAACTGTGAGGTCTCATCGGCATTGAAAATGTCACAATGTTTGTAGCCATATTTTTTGATTAGCTCTTGAATATGTAGTCATTCCTTGTTGACAGTATCAGATGCCACAGAGGCAGCTTCACTGTGACACTTGATCTGCTTTAAGCTACTTTGCTCCTTATATTGACAGAGCCACCCTTCACTCAAACTAAGATGTTTATTGTCCGGTACACTGGCAAGATCCACAAATGCCTTCCATTTTTGATGAAGAACCTCACCAGTCAGCAAGACCTTGTTAGCTATTGCCTTTGAAACCCAAAGGTCTAGCATTTCTGTAATCTCTGGATGCTGTGTCTGACAAATCCGCTTTGCAGAATGAAATGATCCAGCACTCTTCTCGTATTCAGTTCGCCATATTGCCTCATTCTTGAGCCATGCAGAAATTCTTGGCTGCATGAGGTGAAGCCTAGGATATATCACATCAAAATGCTTTGCTGTTCTTGATTGATTCTTATCATTGGCATGATACCAATTTAGGATTTCAATTTGCTGTGCAAGCATTGCATTTTCTTTTTTGTGGACCTCTGCTGGTGGTGCATGTTTTTACTGGCTGGTGGACATGCTCACAGGCTCTATAGGAGCTGTAAAAGATTGAATACATTTTAAATCTTGCATTTCAAATTTTTGAAAATCATACCCTTGCATTTTTTTGAGGGAGCAGTGAGCTCTATCAACTTCTGCACAATAGATCTGTTCTGTAAATCCAATCTTTCAAGAGCCATTTCATAATTTAAAGCCTGGTCCAATTTATCAACCACATGCTCTTCGTCCACCAAATTCCCAATAGTATCCAACCACTCTTCATCAGTATCTGTTACGATTTGATCGTAGATGTACAGGACCCCTATTCTTTTTCCTGACTAGTATGCCCTACAATGCCCAATCGTCACCAACCACACCTCTCCCTAGTCCCCTCTGGCTTGTCACCGGAACCACTACTCCCACCCCCCGGTCTATAACCACCGAACATCTGTCTGTACCCATCTGGCATTCATCTATGCCTGCCTGGCATTCATCTATGCCTGCCTGGCATTCATCTGTGCCTGCCCGGCATCCATCTATACCTACCCGGCATTTGTCTATGCCTGCCCGGCATCCGCCTATACCTGCCCGACAACCATCTATGCCTGCCCAGCATTTACCTCCACCTAGCACAACCTGTCGACAGATTACACCTACACTGCCACAGGTATTCCCCGTGACCCAGTCACACCTTCCTAGAAGTTCCTTTGCATTCCTTCATATCTTCACTCTTCTTTGTTATCCTTGCTTAGTCCCTGAACCTTAGATCCCTTCACCCAATCCTCTTATTGGCCTCATGTCTCTTCTTACTCATCGCTCCTCTTTCGCTATTCGTCCTCTGACTCATGTGTACCTTGTTACTCATCACTCCTCTTTCGCTATTCGTCCTCTGACTCATGTGTACCTTGTTACTCATCGCTCCCCTTTCGCCATTTGTCCTCTAACTCACTCCGTCTTGTTTACTCTTCATTGTCCTTGTCTTACCTCAATTACTCCCTGTACTATATATAAACCCCAGTAGGTCTACTTGTTCCCTAGCTTAGATCTACTCGGCAATCTACATTGTTCCCTCTACGTGTCTTCGCTTAACACTTGACTGAGCGCTCTGCTCTTTAACTCTCATCTCCTTGCTAGCAAGTCGCTAGGCAAGATCCTCGACCATTGAACCTTCGTCGGCTAGTCGCCGGATGAACCCTTGACCCTGCTGGTTGCAGGCTACATCCCTTGTCCCCGTCTCACTGTAGCTGCTCACTAACAGTTCTCCTTGTCCTTGCCCCTTAAGCCGAGTCCACGCTTGACCTTTCGAGATCAAGTGTAACAGTATCTGAGATAGGTTGATTAGCCTTCAATGCTGCCTCGAGTGTAACTTTCCAATTATGTATCTGATCTCGAAGCTTTGTTAAGCCCTTTTTTAGAGTGTCGAGAGGTTTCATGCCCATGGAAATGTGGACATCCATTGTGTTACGCTTGATCCCGAAAGGTCAAGCGTGGACTTGGCTTAAGGGGCAAGGACAAGGAGAGCTGTTAGTGAGCAGCTACAGTGAGACGGGGACAAGGGACGTAGCCTGCAACTGGCAGGGTCAAGGGTTCATTCGGTGACTAGCCGACAAAGGTTCAATGGTCGAGAATCTTGCCTAGCGACTTGCTAGCAAGGAGACGAGAGTAAAGAGCAAAGCGCTCAGTCAAGTGTTGAGCGAAGACACGTAGAGGAGAACAATGTAGATTGCTGAGTAGATCTAAGCTAGGGAACAAGTAGACCTACTAGGGGTTTATATAGTACAGGGAGTAATCAAGGTAAGACAAGGACAATGAAGAGTAAACAGGGTGGAGTGAGTTAGAGGATGAATGGTGAAAGGGGAACGATGAGTAACAAGGTACACATGAGTCAGAGGATGAATAGTGAAAGAGGAGTGATGAGTAAGAAGAGACATGAGGCCGATAAGAGGACCGGACAAAGGGATCTAAGGTTTCAGGACTAAGCAAGGATATTAAAGAAGAGTGAAGATACAAAGGAACGCGAAGGAACTTCTAGGAAGGTGTGACTTGGTCACAGGGAATACTTGTGGCAGTGTAGGTGCAACCTGTCGACAGGTTGTGCTAGGCGGAGGTAAATGCCGGGCAGGCATAGATGGATATCGGGCAGGTATAGACGGATGCTGGGCAGACATAGATGAATGCTGGGTGGGCACAGACAGATGTTTGGTGGTTATAGACCAGTGAGGTGGGAGTAGTGGTTCCGGTGACAAGCCAGAGGGGACTAGGAAGAGGTGTGGTTGGTGACGGTTGGGCGTCATAGGGCATACTAGTCAGAAAAAAGAATAGGGGTCCTGTACTTCTATGATCAAATTGTAACACATTGTTTTGGGGTGCTGTTGCTATACTGGAATCACTAACAACCCTGATTATATAATATAATATCCTAATTTAGACACTATCTATGGGTTATTCCACCTCAAAATGACTATGGAGTATGGGGTATGGGGTATGGACATGAACTCACTGCAAACCGACTTGGGGTATGGAAAAATGTATGGCCTACAAGGAAGTATGGCTTATCTAGGGTATGGGTTACAAGGATGTCAACTGTAAATAACATAATGTTCTGATGGATGCAATGTTTCAACCATGTCTCATTATGTAAATTACATAATCCTGGACACTATAAAGAGCAGAAATACCACCTAGCTAGTCCTACTTCACCATGAAACCCATTTCTGCCTCTACCAGAGCCCATATCCTTTTTCTCTCTGAATCTGGCCTTTCTACTAGAAAAATATCCTCCCAAACTGGTCTGGGGAAGTCCACTGTGGCCAGGGTTATCAAATAGATTCATCCAGATAGGGAAAACATCAAATTAGGCCCTAATCTTTCTCCTACTGATAAAAGGAGAATTGTTTCTAGTATTATCTTTGGCAAGGTTGAAAATGCTATTCAGGAAACACATCTTATCAATTCTACCCTCTCCTCTCCTGTCTCTTCCCAAACCATTCACAATGTGCTAAATTCTGCATCTTTACAGGCTGTAGTCAAGAAGAAAAAGCCACTCTTGTCTCTCAAATATAGAAAACATAGGCTAGATTTTGCTCTCAAGCACCAACACTGGACTGTGAAGGACTGAACTAGGGTAACTTGGTCAGATGGGACCAAGATCAAAAGGATTGGATCAGATAAAAGGAAGTATGTGTGGAAAGTGACAGGAAAGCCTTTACAAGATAAGGAAGTACAGAGAACAGTAAAGTTTAGAGAAGGTTCATTGATGGTTTGGGGATGCATGAGCTGGAATGGAGTAGGGATCCTTGCAGAGGTGGAAGGGAGGATGAATTCTGAGCAGTATGTCTCCATTTTGGAGGATAATCTGCTTTCCACTATGGAAAAATCTGGGATTTCTAAAGAGAGCATTATCTTTCAACAAGATAATGATCCCAAGTATACCTCTAAAAGGGCCCAGAAGTGGCTGGAATCTCAAGGTATCAAGGGCCTTGATTGGCCAGCACAATCTCCAGACCTTAATCCTATTGAACATCTCTGGCAAATCCTCAAAATGAAGCTCAATAGCTGTGCAATACTACCAAAAGGGGTTTAGGAGCTTTGGAATAGGATTGATGTGGAATGGGGCAAGATAGAGGCTGCGGAATGTCAAATATTAATAGAAAGCATGCCTAGAAGACTAGAGGCAGTGATAAAGGCAAAAGGAGGTCATACAAAGTACTAAAATTACAGAATAGAAATGTTGCTCAAATAAGTGTCCCAATGACATGTCATTTTGAAATTGTCATATCTCAGTGCCATGGCAACCAAATAACATAACTAAGGGCTCATCTTCAGGGCAGAGTAAGGGCTATTAATGACCCTGCAAGGGTCAGAGCTGACATATTTTGGTTCTCCTGCAAATGTCAAGTCTTTCCAAAATGGCCCAACATTGGGACACTTATTTGAGCCACTGTAAGACCTTCATCATGGGTATTCTTATACAGCTTTGCAAGCTTCATGTGCCATCAAGAAAGACACACATCTAGGTCTGAAACCACTTGAGATGGGGTCTCATTTGAGATCATGCTAGAAATCACACAAGATACTGTAAGCAAAAATAAATATCTCATTATCATCTGAAGAACCAGATTCTTCATCTCCAGCATTACCACCAGCTTGATCCAATGGTAGCTTCTCAACATGTTTCATGTCAACAAGGATCTTTATCATGCCAGGGTTGCTAGTAATGTCAGAAATCCTTTGTACCATTTGCTTGTAGTCTGACTCATTGTCTACATCCATTGCCTCACTTGCACACTGGCTGAAAAAAAACTGTGAGGCTACACAGCATGTTGCAAAAAAAGTGGGGAGTCATACTTTTTTATCTTTGGCATAATAAATTTGAAAGAGAACCACTGCCTGCTAGAGACCTTGTATTGAGTTTTTCCATGCTTCTCAAGAATGCTCTCAAGGAATTCAATGTAGTTGTTCTCATCAAGCACAAAAAGCAATTCCTTTGTTTTGATAGATTTCTCTCATTTCACAGCAGCCCGACTTTTTGATGACTGTTTGAGTGCAGAGTAGACAGTGAGAGCAACATTAAAGGCATACTGCCTCTTCAAGGGTTGAGCACCTGGTTGTCCAGACATGCCAGCAAAGTGGGTAGTATAGATTCTAGTAGTACACTTACTCAATTGCACATGCCCCACTCAGCTGCACCTGGGGTCCTTTCCTGGCTGTCACCAATGTGCAACTTCCCTCAATGCATTTTCTACATAGATTTGCAAACAGCTGTAACTTCTTTTTATTCTATTCTATTCCTTTATTCTCATTTGCTATAGCTCTCATTGGTACTTTAATCTTGGCCATTACATTCATTAAGTCTAGGGTTATATGGTTAGGGTTAGTATTTCTCACAGGGCACTGCACCTAGTGCAAGATATGCAAATATCCAGAGTTTTTGGAGCCACTATAGTATTATTCATGTTCTACACCCAAGTCTATCATGCAATAGGCAAGTAGTGATGTTAGGGCCTGGGCCTGGCCTGAAAGCCTGGGCTTGGACCTGAAAGCCCAGGGCCTAGGCCTGACAAATTCTAGGCCCAGGCTTTGTAATGTTAATTCTAATAGTATAACCCTAGTTTTAATAAGTATAATAGCCATTACACACAAATGGCAGTATGGTCATGTTACTTGCTAGTATCAGCTATCATAAAACTTTGTCACTGATCTGTGGTGAGAGCTACCATCTGATGACTGCATAACTCATACTCCAGGATACTCAATAATTTACTATATATTCAAGTGTTAATACACTATTTTTGTAGAATACTCAGTGAGTCACTATGTAAACTAAGGTGAAGCTACATAGGTGCGATGTAAGGTGTGCTTATGTAAGCTAAATACTGAACAGGGAAATCCAATACTCCCTCTCAAGTATAGGCATAAATGCTTGCCTAACACCCAGTAAAATAATAGGTAAATGAAGAGTGAATACCTGATCAAAACATATATGTAGTTGCTGAGTCTGTGAGTAGTCCAGGTGTAGTCCATGTAGTCCATGATAGTCCAGTAGTCCGTTTTCAAGTGTGCTCGAGCAGTTCCTAATATGGTAATTGTGCCTTGGATAGTGCTGGACTTGCCTGTATGCCCAGTTTCAACTCCTCAGCTCTAGCAGCATCATATATGCACAGGTAGTAGCTGTATATAGCTTCAATACAACATTTTCATTGTCTATGAGGTCTGTTCAGGCATCTGTGGGGAGTCCGTGTTGATTGCGATGGATCCATGTCGCTGCAATGACAGCTACAAGAGTTGAACGTTTGCACAAATCCCCCTAAAGTAACTGGTATAATCTCTTGGAAGACTGAGGAGAGTAAATACACAGGCATTCCAACTATATACTTCGTCAGCTAGTCACTAATATCACTGGAGCAGTAACCTAGATGCTGAACTGAGTCCAGAAATCCAGGATTTCAGATAAGGCTTGGTAATGCCTTGTGAATTTCCACCGCCTGGGTTGAGGGCTAAGTCATCATCTATCAGTCCAATTGTTGGTTGCCTTGCTACACCTAGGCTTTAGGGCTCAGGCCCAAGCCCTAACATCACTACAGGCAAGTATAATGACAATATAACTTAGACAGTGTAAAACTACCTCCTATTGAAGACTAATACATAGAGGGTTCATTTCATCATGTACAAATTATACAACTAACCTGGAGAGGTGTGGTTGCTAAGTGGCTTAAACAGTGGTGGTGGCTCAAACAGTGGTCAATGACTGTGTATCAAGTAGCTTCTGAAAGCCCACATGCTGTAGGTCACATGGCATTCAGTAACCTTGTATGTTTCTCACAATGCATTGCGAAAAAGATGGCTCCCAGTGCTACCAACAGAGTAAAACGCGCATACATGGTATATCTCGGCCCCACCTCACTCGACCCTGACAACCACCTTACCCGTCACCCGGCCCGTCATGAGCTTGTCGTACGCTTCCATGGCCGACTCGAATTCATACGTCGAATCAATGTAGGCACGAAGTGAACCTGTTCCAAAGAGTTGCACGACGCATCCGAGATCAACGATACATCCAATACAAGGGTGTCGAGAACCCACCTCGTTCGACCAACGTACACAACAGTTTCATATCCTCCTGGCTGACCGCTAATTGAACCATCCTATCCATGGAATAAAGAGGTCATGGTCAGTAGCATCTCTCGCGCAACACCCTATACGACTCACTTCCATGATGTTGGCACACCGCCCAACCACGACGGCCTCAACAACACACCCATCCACCGTGCCATCACTCTGAAGATCCCATCTTTACCGGGGGAAGGACCCGTCGTCACATACACACCATGCTTTTTCACATAAGCCTTTGATTTGACATATATCCCCGTGTCCGCCACACCCGCCGCATCCAACACCATAGAAAACCGTGGGTCGGGGGCGTTAGCAGAGAGTTGCTCGGCAAGGGGTTGGGCAGTGTAATCAAGGAAGTTGTCCGCACCGACGTCGCGCACAAAGGATTCGTTTCGCGCCGAGGCAGAGACAGTCACTTGGAGTGACATGGCTTTGGCAATTTGGGTCGCATAGATGCCCACGGAAGTCGAACCGCCATTGATGAAGATCGATTCCTGGTTGTCGGAGGCATCTGCGAGCGCACGTGCAGGATCGATTCCGCCAGTACGGAGAGCTTGGAGAGCAGTTATCGCAGTAACAGGAAGGGCTGCGGCATCCTCCCAAGAGAGCGCGGAGGGTTTGAGTGCGAGGCTGTCAGTAGGGAGGGTGACGTATTGAGCGAGTGCACCCTGATGGGAGCTGAACTGAAGGGCTGTAGCGTCGACACGAGGTCAAGAGAGTCAACAAGGCGAGATCGAGGCACAAGACTCACGAATGGGAATGAATCCAAAGACTTCGTCCCCGTTGGAAAACGACGTGTTGTTCGCGTCGGCAATGACGCCTGCCAGATCATATTCGGCAACGTATGGTCGCTTCGCTATGAAGTTGGGCAGTGCACCCATGAGCTTGTAGCATCTATGAGCGCCCAAGACAAAAGTGAGAACGTGAGAGGGAATGAAAAAAGGGGGAAGGCGACGCACATGGGGTTGAGGGCCGCAGCACGCACCCTCACGAGCACCTCTCCCGATTTTGGTTTCGGGACTGGCACGTCTGTCTTGAGCACCATCGCATCGCGGGGTTTACCCTTTGTGGCGACCACCCATGCCTTTTGAGTCGTTGGTATCGCATCGTCTGCGGACATGTTGGCGAGAGCGCGAGCAGGTTGGACTGAGAAAAAGAAGGGGGGGGATGTGCTCGTGGCTATATATACCTTGCATCGTCGGCTTACGTTGTGATCTGGGTCCGAACGCGCTTGTGTGGTCATCCGGTAGATATAGGTGACGTCATCGAGACCGTAAAGGGCGTGGTGCCATGAGGGTACTAACCGCGTCTGCAATGAACGATGAGGACGAGTCTGGTGAGTATCGCGGTGTAGAAGCTAACCTGGAAACGGGAAGAAGATCATGGTCGCACTGAGACTGAAACTTATCGATGGCAGTTTGTATCGTCAAGCCACAGACCACAGTGTCGCACGCGCGAAGACGTTCTCCCGGGCGGAACTTCTGTGTGTCAGCTTGACCGGGCATTACGAGAACGAAGCATATGTACCATTTCGCGTTGTTCGCCTCGGTAACCCCCAAGAACGTTCTTACAAAGACTCGATTGATTGTGTTGTAGTCTAAATGAGGGCTGCATCACACGTTCAAGCGGGCCGTTGCCAACTGCAAATCAGTCATCAGACATTTGCAGTTAAAACCTCCCATCATGAATATTCACCATCTCTCATCCGGAGAAGTCAGTATCATCTACCCGCATCAAGTCAACGACGCCGCCAACGCAGCAAGAAACAGTGACATAAAAAAAAAAAAACAAAGAGTATGCTTTACACTAGAAAGACTAGACGGTCAGAGGTCAAAGTCATGGAAAGTGCGGGACAGGCCGGGATGTACAATGTGCCGAGGTACTAATGGTAAGATGGCGTTGCGGTATGGTACTAGTGTAGGGTGCGTCGGTAAATGTTGGGCAGTCAACTGCAGGCATAAGCACGTGACAGGTGAAAAAAAAGTCAGTTCTCCAAGGTGCGGGAAAACCAACGGCACATAAAGGTATTTTTCAAAACCATGAGTGGGTAGCGTCTGCGTAAGTTTTTCAACCGTCCGTCCACACCATGGTCGATCAAAGCAAGAAAAGAGGCACGTCCACCATAGACGAGCACGTATGCTCACCTTTCAAAACAAAGGGGAGCGCAACAGAGAACGAACGACGACAGCACTCTCTTCCGGCGATAAGCAGACTGACAGCGCTCAATCCCGCCGGATCGAATCGTACGCAGGAGGAATTTCCCTCGGCGGCGGTGCATGTTCCTGGGTCGGAGCCCTTCCCGCATCCTGATGGACAACTACAACCTCACTGCCTTCGGGCACCTCCGGTTGTGTCGCCAAACCGAGCCCTCCACCCTGTTCACCGCGTCCCAATGCCTCGCGTTCCTTGGCCGCCCGTGTTGATGATGTGTTGTTGCTCACCGTCGAAGGGGGTGGAGAGGCCCCTGGACGAGGGCTATGCCAGTCCGCGGGACCAGTTCCGTACATGTCAATCGGAGGCAAATAAGCACCGGACGGCGGTGGTCCGGCACCCGCTTGCATAAACGACCGAGGCTGTGCATCACCGGCGACGGTACCGTGTGGGTAAAACTCGGTGCTGGCCTGCCCGCTTGCCGCGGGAGACGGAAGAATGGCGATGGACGGCGATTCATCGTACTGACGCATACTTGAACTACCTTGGTCGGTGTAGGACTGAGGGAACGGTGTCACCTCCTCTGCGAGGTCGACTTGGGGAAGGGTGCCTTCAGGAGCGTAGGATCCGCCGATGCGGTCGGGATCAAAATTGCCATCGAATTCGTCTTTGCGGGTTCGCCTTCGGATCCAGAAGAACAAGAGGGCTAAGATGACGAGGCCGGCGACCCCGCCAACGACGCCACCAACGATGGCGCCCGTGTGAGAGCTACCGCCGCTGCTACCCGAGCTCGAACTGGCGGCGGAGGTGGTAGCTTCAGGAGCGGTGGTAGTGATATAGATAGTGGAGCCCGCGGCATTCGTCGAACTAGAGAAGGGGAATACGGTCAAGGAAATCAACGGTACCAGAACGGGAACATACAGAAGTGTTGTCGCAACCTGGGTAGTGAACACGGATGAATTAGTAGCTGTTGACGCTGCGGAGGCAGCGAGCGAGGACGACGATGCCACGGGCGACGATGTGGCTGTGGGTGTTGCACCGGACGCTTGTGTCGCGCTCGACTGAGCTGGGCTTGCTGTCGTTGCCTCCGTGGTGGGGGTGGCGGAGGTAGGGGCATCGCTGGTAGAGCTGGTGGTCGGGCTTGAGGACGCTGGTGAGGGTGGGTGTGAATCGTCAGCGCTTGAGACGGGAGAGGAAGGGGAGTGAGGAGAGGAAAGAGAGGTACCCTGCGCCGAGGTCGTTGCCTGCGCCTGCTCGGTCGAGGTTGCGTTGGCAGACATAGGCAGGGTTGAGAGAAAGAAGGGGAGAAAAAGAGAAAACAAAAGTGAATTGAAGGCGGAGAATAAGGAAAATCGCCAGCGTTAGCGGGTGAAGGGACGATAGCGAAGTAGACAAGGATGAAGTGAGTGAAGGGGTGAAAGGGTCTCGCCGCCGGAGTGAGAAGCGAACATATCCGCAGCATCAGCCCATCAATTTCAAAAGATGCTGTACGACGGGTGGGATACATCAAACATGAGGTCGGCGGGGTGTTCCACCCACCGACGCCCGTCCAACCAGCGCCGGGAGAAGACGAGACGAGTTCGGTAGGGACACTTACTGCTCGGGCTCTGGCTTTGCTGTCGCTTCTCCATCGTCGCGGTGGCCAAGGATCAAGGCTGCGATCAGGACAGCGTTCCGAAACAACGTCTGCCTGACAGGCGAATCGACTCCAAGTTGTCCTTTTTCGGTGGCCTCAGCGGACTTGGGTGCCCGTCCACACGCTTCCTGCCCGCATCTCATACGCGTGTATTCAACGCCGTCCCATCTAAGCGTCCTTATCAATGTCCACGCCATGTCTGTTGCCATTCCCTACCGAGTGCAACGCCTTGCGTCCTAATCTCCACACGTGCCCCGCATCGTCCCGTCGTCCAGCTCGCCCAGGCTACAAAAGGAACACGAGCTCCCACGCAAGAGACCCCAAATGTGGTCAACTAACACGGCGAACTGTATCGCGCATCATTCCACACCGCTGTTCGGGAATACGAACGCATGGAGCGGTGGCCATAGGGGCATCTGCAAAGGCTAGCTCTCAGATTGAGGCTAGAGGAATTCCGTTGGTGGGCTCGTAGCTTGGCTGTACCACGAGTACAATATTAGGTTCACTAAGTGTACCTTCCCGGCCCGGACACGGCCCAGGCAGACTCCGTGAATAATCCCCATCTACTTATAACCACGAGTGAAACACCGATTAGTGCGTCGGAACGTCCTGGGTCGTCGGAGCGTATTTAGTGGGTCTGGTTTCGATTCGCAGATACGCCGTAACATACCCGGGGCCCGTCACTAGCGATAAGAAAATTGGCACATGGGGACTGGTTACCATAAATTCAACAGCCAATGTCTGTGACCATGGCATCCACAATGCCATCCAAACGCCAATCATGTCCGCTGAAGCAAAATGACACCGTCGAACAAAAGTCGCGGGAGTCGCGACTCACTTGTCTCCTGTGGCGTCGATGGTCAAATTCACTGTAATCAGGTGGGTTTAACCTTTCATTTCAACACAGTCCCCTATAACATCCTCGCCCATCGTGCGCCGCCTCAATGTAGTATCCGCGTGGAGGTCATAGGTCCCACCCTTAACGGTAAGAGGGTCGTTCACTCAGATAGAGGACGATACCGGAGGGGGCGGGCCATGTCGAAACTAGGTGGCTATCCCGTAAAAGCTTGGGGAATATTGTCGCCGACATACCTGGGGTAAGTTGGCAGGATCCGTCAGATTGGCCTGCCCTGTGTTTAGGGGTCGGACGATCATGGTGAAACTGCACGATGGAAACGTGTCGGATGTCACGGACTGACTCGGATCGTTCCACATAGTGATCGAATTGACGGCGGGGTTTCGAGCAAGAACGACGTTTTCAATCGAAACCAGTAGACAGTCGTTCTGATCATACGCGTGGGAGAGGCGGAGAGTATGAGAGTCGACATCACCATGGAAGAGGGAATGACCTTTTTTGGGGGAAGAGGTTTTCGACGAGCGATAGTTGTCTACAAACACTCGCAAGCCCAGTGCCGAGTTCAGGAAACTCGTCAAACACTCGATTCCATGCATCAGAGACCAGCTGAGATATGGAAATGACACCTTGTCGCCAACGGATGATTCAAAGACCAGAGTGGGGGGGAAATGCGCATGGGTACATGCCAATAATTGGGAGTGATGAGGGGGACAGCGAGTAATAGTAGTCGCCGTGATCGGTAATCCACCCAATGGTAGAAGCTGCCTCGCAGAAAATCCGGCCCGAGCGAATGCCCAGGTCACGAGATAGCTGATATCTGCGTCAGAGATAAGTAACCGACCTTAGCTCAGTTGGAAGAGCGCGAGACTGTAATGGATAAGACAAAATCATCTTGAGGTCGCCTGTTCGAGCCAGGCAGGTCGGATTCTACTTCTTTTTGGTTTGTTGTGCACAACGGATTTTTGTTCCAATTGCCGTTCGTTCGACGTACACAGTCCAGCTGCTGGACCGCAATCAAAATGAATGCCATCATGATTGATATTTGATTGATTTTACCACAACTTTATGTACCATGCCGGGATCATAATAAACACATTTCCGTACGTGCAAAAAAAAAAAAAGATGCCTGGCATCATGCAAAACTAACTGCACGAAAGCTATAGCACGCGTGGCTCTCCACACACGCTCTTCTATGCCCGCATCAGGTCCCTCTCGGCCTTTGCCCTCGCCGCACTTTCCAATTCAGTAAATGTCCCGCTCTTGAGACACATGCTCCTGAATAACCCTTCCTCTTTTTGGATCAGATTGAGCGGGGTGTCAAACTCGGCAACCTGGACCGCGCACTGAGCATCCGGAATCACACGCGTGATCGGGGAGTGCAGACTCACCTCGCCCTTGTCCAGCACGATCAACCGGTCGTAGTCAATTACCGTCCGCAACCTGTGCGCCACTACATCAAGCCACCACGTCATCAACCCCAGCACGCACACACGCACACACGCAGATGACTTACCCGTCAACAAGAGAGAGTCCCCGAATTCTTCCCTAATCGTCGCCTGAATCTTGGCATCCGTCTCGAAATCAATACTGCTCGTCGCCTCATCGAGCACGATAATCGAGCTCCGTCTCAACAATGCACGTGCCATCGCGATCAGCTGCCGTTGGCCCTGCGAAAAGTTGGTGCCGCCTGCAGAGACTTGGGTGTCGAGTGTAATGGTCGCTTTGCCGTCTACCTCGGTTACAGAGGTCGAGCCTGCGGAGGAAGTACCATCCCCAGCAGGCGTGGATACGCCGCTCGGCGGTCGAGAATTGCGTTGTGATTGGTAGCCAATTTGGGTGAGCATTTGAACGCGGTAAAGAACATCCAGGCATTCGGCATCATCGTGTTCATCTGTGAGATATAACATGAACATGACCAGGTCGTCCAGCCGTCCCTTGAACCACTCACTGAAAGGATCAAGGTTATCCCTTAATGTCCCAGAGAACAGGGTTGCATCCTGCGGAATGAACGTCTGTACGTCCCAGTCAGCCTTGAGCTTCTCTACCTAACCTTCCCCAAGACTCACCAAGCGCGCCCTCAAATCATGGATGCCAATCTTTGAGATGTCAATCCCATCAATCAAGATCTGTCCCTCCACTGGATCCACAAATCTCAAAATGCTCATGGCCAATGTCGACTTGCCACTACCCGT
>JBBPMH010000319.1:347-34541 GCA_038090235.1 Pulveroboletus ravenelii | reverse complement strand
AGACAAGAGCAGAAGGATGAGAATTCCAAGTATGAGTAGGTACATCCTACGAATACTGGTTAAATACTACTATACATGTGTATGTTACATAATACGTTCTAGACCCATGGAAACCCTATAACAATAGGAGGAGTGGAAATGAATAAAGAAGCAGAACAGAGATTAAATAGAAGTGAAGGAATGGAAGAGAAGCATAATGACCCTGAACCAACCCTAAGCCCAGATAAGCCCTACGCCCTAGAATGGAATGATGTAGTGTGACGTAGCAATGACACAATGCTGACCAAAGCATGATATCACAGGGAATGATCTAGACCAGGAACGGAATGAGGTATAGATAAGATAAAAGAGGAAAGATAAGATAAGATAGGGAATTGAATAGATAGGGGTATAAGCCGAAAATCACTGTCATGACATGTTCAGCATCTTGAGGGTGATTTGTCTGGTGGCTGCCTCGCTTTTGGCTAAGACATCTGCATGATCCTTGGGGTGGTGGAGCTTCATGATGTCTGCATACAAGAAAGGTGGTATGCCAGGCCTGGTTGTCATCTGGAGGGGATGGTCTTGGTTGTGCAGGTGGGTGGCATCTGTTAGGGCATTGCAGGCCTTGTCTGTGGTGATCTCCAAGTTGGCAGAAACTTGATTGACATGCATTTGGAGTTGGCCTATGCAGTTAGCATACTCTTGGGTTTTCGCCTCATGTTGTTGGATTGCATGTTCCAGTCTGTCTAGCAGATTGGATTCCCTTGTGTGATCGGTGGTGAGGGGCATGGCTGGGCTGTGAATGAGCAGGGAAGCCATGGTGTGCAGCATTTCCTGGTGTGCAGCTTGAAGGCCGGTGGTGCCCATTATGTACTCTAGGATAGTCAGCACAACATGCTTGGGGGTTTCTCCATCTGTCGGGGGGCGGTAACCAAACCGGGCCAGGGTGGATTAGGCTTCCACTAGACCAGTTAGTTGGGGCTGGGTTCCTACCAGGGCAAGGATGTCAGCCTTGCTTTTGCCAGTAAAGATTATCTCTTCTCAACGCCTCTGCATGTTAGTGGGTCCTTTCAGGGGATTCCCAAGGCTTGACCTTGGCTAGGAGGCACATTGCTGTGCCATTGGTTACTGGGATAGTGGGGGCAGTTGCTTCTGTGACCTTGTTTTCCGGGGTCCTTGTGGGGGTGCCATGTGGTAGGAAGGCAAGAAGCTTGGCCCTTCATGATCAGTTCCATCAGGTGCCTAGGTAGAGTTAAAAAATAAAGAATAAGGGAATCATTCCTATATATCACTTTTGTGCTCATTTGCACATCTCTTATTCAATGGTTACTCCTTCAGGATAGTTAGGTCGCATGTATGTCAGCTGGTAATAAACTGTCAATGCCCAACAGCCTCTATTCACTGCACATCAGGAGCATTGGATTCCTTGTCAGGTTTGATGACAGGTCCATACAAGGTGAAGGTAATCAGGTTTGGTGTGAAATGTAAGAGTGGGGAGCTGTATAAGATAATGTGTGAGAAACAAGTCTATTTCATGATTGCTGAGCCCATGCTGGAACACGTGAACTAGAATCTCATTGGGAAAGAATGAAATGGGAACAAGCTGAATTTGGGTGGGCTATATATAGTACAAGCACTCATAATGCATGAAGTTGGGTAGTGGTCTACAATTATGCAAGACTTGTGTTATGCAGATTGTGAGTGTGACATATCAGTCATGATTGTGACAAGTGTGACCTGCCTTGTTTCTCTTTGCCACAACAAACTGATCTATCATCATCTATGTCAATATTGCTGTTTCCATCTGCCTCAACTCAATCCAGAACCTTCACAAGTGCCGAGAAAGGTCAAGGGATGTGTTGGATGTCCCATATTTAATCAAAATTTGCTCCATCTGCTTGCACAATTGAATAATCTCACACAGCTTCATCTCCAGCTCCTTGCTATTGGCCACTGCCTTCTCTTCCTCTTCATCATCCTCCACCACCTTGCCTCACTTGATTGCAAGTTCATAATTTACTTGGGCAATGATTTCAGCATTCCTACCAGTGAACCTGTAAAGAGAATCACCAATCTCACTCTCCTCGACTGGATTCAACATTTCATCAAGAGTAAGTGGCTTTCCAATAATTCATTTGTGTTCCTTGAGATTGTCTACAGCTTTAGAAAGGTTTTCTTCAACTTCAGCAAGCTGTAGGAGATGTGTGAGCACTGTGACTTGGTATGGTTGACAGGAGATCATGAGCTGGTGGATTGGGCAGCCGAAAATGGTGACAGTAAGTTGATCAAGGCCTAATAGTGCTCTTTCAACATCATTTTCAGCGTCTATGACAATTTTGAGCACAGGATCCCAATCTTGTGCTATATATAGTCTTCCGAGTGTCTCTTGCAAGTGTTTTTCAGCATCTGGTAGGCATATCTCATCCAATATGGCAAATTCACGAATGTGAATCCATGTAGCTGGAATCTTTATCGGGTCTGTAACTGTTGGCATAGGTAACATGGTTAAGGTAACCATTTTGGTATCAGGTTGAATCCTTGTATGGTTTCAACAGTTAACAGTTGTTGAAGCCTTAACCTTGCCCCAGGCCTCATTCATCAACAGCATAGCCTCTTGTAAATCGATCTTGTAAAGGTCATGGCCACTAGTGTCATCAATTTCAATTGCACGCAAGCAAAATGCATTTCAGTAAAGTGCTTTGGTTGTATGGATAATTCCAGCATCACAGGGTTGAATATATGATGTTAGATTAGATGCGAAGTATTCAATATGAATGTTTTGAGGTCAATAGTCTACAAAATATCCTGAGAAGTTGTCGATGAGAAGACAGATATGTTGACTTTGCTGGTACATTTGGATATCAAGTGTTCTAATCCATCTGTTGTATCTTAGTTGAGAATGTTAAGGTAGTCGTATTAATCCTTACTCTTCAAAAATAGCTGCAGTCATCCAGGCAGTTTTATTGCTTCAATAATAAAGTCCGAGAGATGCTGGTGATGCATTCTTAAAGCATTAAGGTTTGGCATATTTCCCAATAAAAAGAACTGGTAACTTTTCACTTCCGTTGGTATTACATGCAAGCCCCGTTGTGATCTGAAATTTATCCTGTTTTTTGCCACTCATCTGTTTGGTAGCAAGTCCTCAATTGGGTGGGGCACTATTAAACCATGTCACTAACATAAGTAATAATCATTATCTAGAAAGACTCACAATGCAAATAAGCTCGTCTCATCAAGGTTAAAGCGATCTCTTGAATTATATTTGTCCAAGATAGACTTGAGATGGATCTGCTCTGCCTCCACCACAGCAATATCAACTGAGGCCACCTCACCATGACAACGATATTCTCAAATGCCATATGCCTTCTTAAAGCTATTGAGCTATCAGTCCCCTTTCAAGTGCTCCTCATCAGGAATATTGAACTGCTCCTCAAATTTAGCATGCTTGGTAACAAGCATTGGACCATTGATTGTTTCCTTCTTCTCCTCCATATGTTTAACCCAGAGAAACAAAGCTTGATCAACATCAGGGCAAGTTACAATATGGGGCCGTTTTGAAGAGAGCGCATTTGGAAACTGGTTGATGTATGCCTCAAGTTTCTTGTGATTCTGAAGCTTTCATGACAATGTTGATTAGGTGAATACAAGTGCACCCTTATGATTGCTCTTGAAATGGTCCACAATGGCATCCTGGGACATGTCTGGATGAGTATCAATATATGAAAACACTATTTGCCAGTCACGAAGAGTGAGATTTGACCATCCAGAGCACTGGAGATTATTATTGGATTTTGTAGATCCATTGGTTGTTTGAGATTTGTAAGGTCCATGACTTAGATGGGGCTTGCGCTTGTTCTGAAGCTCATGTGAGCCCCATTCAGCAGGTATGGGAAAAGGAAGCAGCAAGAAGATGGAGATGTCACAATTTTCACACCAGATCACTGCAGTTGACACATTTACCATACTTAGACTACCCCCTGATAATGCATATTCTGCCCAAGGAAACCATGCAAAATGTGATATGCATGGCCTCTGCTGCCCAACATGGGCAAAGCCAGACCCTCATACACTATTAGAATTATGCATAGTGAGGTTATGCAATAAGAGCACTTGTACTGTACTATCAAAACAAACATGGGACAGAGCTTGAGTTCAACACATGATGCGATCTTCAGTGTGGGTAAGGAAACCTGGACGACCACTGAAAATGATGTTGAGGGTACAAAGTGGGTAACAAAGAAGAGGGACTCCCATAATGGTAAACATAACCTTTTGATGTACCTTACTGTCCTCAAGGCAACCAGACTATGATCAAGCTTATAACAAATAAGTATGTCAGTTGCCATTCCCATTCTACCCAGAGTGCCAAATGTGCTAGATGACCAAGGTACTGCCTTAAAGCTCGACTATTGAGGGTATGCCCTTGTACAAACACTGGAGGGACATATAACACTAGCCTGGAAAAAAACGACACTGAACCTGATGGGATATCTGGTCTACAGCCTTTCATGCCATTTCCTAGCTATAATTAATTAGTTTACCAAAAATAAAAAGAGGGGTTTTCATTGAGGGTAAGGTTGATATCAGTTATTTGTCTGGGAATAGGTACCGCCATGTAATTTCCATCCAAGTAATTGCGAGGTCTGTGGTGCCATCCTATATCAGAAATGAAGGTTCAACTTGAATAGGTTGTTAGCCTGTATTCTCTACCATAATTCACAGATGAGAGTCTGATGCTACATAAATTTATGTGTGATAGATGAACGCTTCAGTGTGTCACAGGAACAGCCTTGCTTCATAACATATGCCAGCACCCACCTGATACAATTGCATCACTGGGACCTTAAGACTGTGCTAAGGCTTTGGTCAGATATCAAACAGGGATAAAATGTACTCAGGTTGTTATTCTACTGAAACTGCATGATAACACCCTTACCATATAATGTCCTCACCATATCTTATTCAATCCGTGCATTCAGTCGCTCATGTGTTCTTGTGAGCCAAAGTTGGCTACACTGTAGGGATCATGATGGTTATTAATGATAGTGTAATTACATCTGTTATTAAGAGAAGTGGGTTGGGTGAAAGCCTGTTAGGCTTTCTGATCCAAAGCATGCTGGGGGAGCAATCTGCGAACCCTCACTGTAGGAGTCTGTGATGTGCATGTGAGCTCCCCTGCTGAAGGAGCATGCTCCATGAGATCTCACCTATCTAACTGGTGGCATCGCATATGCAGTAAGTTTCTCCACCAGATCCAGCTTTTCCTGCAGGTAGGGAGCAAAAATGAGGGCATGTTCTCTCAGGTACCGAGTGAAGGAGTCTTCCGACCAGCGACCCATCGTCTTCACCACATCAAAAGGGGTACCCACTAGCAGATAGTGCAAAGTTCCCCCTGTGAGATTTCCTTATTTGGTATATAGCTTATATAAGCATACCTTACATCACACCAGTAGTTACCTTAGACTACTTAGTGACTTACTGAGTATTCTACAGGTACAGTACACTTACACTAATATAAAGTGACTTACTGAGTATTCTACAGGTTATGAGCCCTGCCTGTGCTCAGTAGCTGATCCAGGTCACTCATTGGACTTGCGAGAGAAAGAGAAAACTCTCTGTGAAGGACTCTTACAACTCGAGAAAAATGCCTTACTTGACGCGATCCAAGAACAGCAAGAAAACTGTCATACTGGACCTATCAGTGGATGGACAGAATTGGAAGGACTACCACAAGAAGCTTGTGCAGGCAGCGACCACACAAAACTTACTTGGTATACTCAACAGGACGAACGTGAAGCCTACTGGCTGGAATCCATACAGGATAGTGGAGTGGCTGTGTAATGACATGGAGGCTCAATGCCTCATCGTATGGATGACTCCATCATTATTTCAGAGTCCCATTGTCTGCCCATGAGATGTACAAAGTCCTACAGAGTCTATTCGACAAGTCTATGACTATAGTACACGACGAGTTAGTGCACGTGGCTGTGCAATCGCTAAAGGCCCATACTGACAACTGTCAGAGGTGCGGCGAGCCAGACCACATGACATGTGACTGCAACAAGTCGAAAAATGTCAGTAACAAGTTGAGAAAGTCAGAGAAAGAGTTGAGAAGGAGCTGGAGAGGTAGAACCGATGGAAGCTCAAGAAGCTGGAGAACTGACGAGAGCGAAAGCCTCACAGCCCCGGCGAGCAGTCTGGACAAGCCCCAGCACTCTCAGGCAAGTCAGTTGGCGTACAACACTGCCACTGATGTTGCAAACCCTAAAGCAACATGTGCTGGGCCAATGAGGTCAGCTGGCGCATTGGACGACCCACAAAACCCACCACTCAGAGAGAGGACAGGCGAGAAAGTTGAGGTCAGAGTTGAGGGTGTGGAAGCCAAAGCTGATGAATGGTGGCGACCAGTGAGTAGCATAACTCACGAAACAACAGTCGAAGTGGCGGGCATGACCTGCAACAGCAATGATGTTATATGGTGTCGACCAGCGAGTCAGAGATCTTGTGAAATGAGTAAAGCAGGTCAGCGCACTCACGATATAAACAAAGATGCAATGTACAACCCACAGGACCCACCACTCAAGAAGAGAGCTGGTGGAGAGGTTGTCGAATGGTGTCAACCAGCGGACAAATTGTCCAGCGAAACGAGTGAAGTGGCGAGCATAGCTCAACCACTATCCCCACAGGCCACGGATGACCCAGTTGAGGCTGACAACCCAAGTACTGCAGTGGAAGACCCTGCAGATGTGCCAGGTGATGATGAATGTCATCCAGACGAACCTACAGAGCCCCCCGACGATGCAGAGAGCACATGGGAAGAGGGTGATGATGGACCAAGGGTTGAGGTGGCTGAGATGGAGGTGCTGAGGGATGATGACAGAGGTATGGATGGGACTGGTGACGAATCATGTCAACCAGAGCAGCCCTGCGAACTGCCAGACAAAGTGGTGGACGCACCCACACCCAGTCGAGAGCCAGAGGCCGAGTTGAGCACATCAATAGATTGCGCATATATAGAGGTAGCACACTGGGACATGCAGGTTGAAGGGGAGCAAACTGCGACGTGTGATAATGTGTCAATCGTGGGGAAGAGCATATGTGCGAGGGCGCACGAGCAACCAACGACGGACAAAGAAGTTCGTCAGTATAGTGAATGGGTCATGGATGACGTACCAGAGGACTCATCACCACTAGCACAAGCACCCACTACCCCACCTGTACCACCCAAACCACCCGACAAAGCCGTGAACACTGCAAGAGAGCCCCCAAGAGTTGAGCTTGAGGGGGAGAAAGGGAGTTAGCAAAGCTATGAGCTGCGACTCACTAAAGGCAATGGGGATGGTCCAGGCAGTGTCCACAGTGACCAGAGAAGTCCCATGAGCAATGGCGACGAGCAGTTTGACGACCTGAAGCCACTATGTCGAGCTACCAGGCCAGGAGGTCAGGTGAGCGAGCAGGTCAAGTGAGCTGAAATGGGATCTGACAAGGACAGTTGGGACTGCAGAAACCAAGGAGATGGCACCCAGATGGACTGGGATAGATGCCGGATAGATGGTGCAACCAGCAGAGCGCGCTGTGACTCGATCCAAGTCAAAATGGATCTGCTAGCTGAAGTAGAAGAAAATCAGTAAGAGTGGTATGGATGATGCAAAGCACACATACCTGTACCACCTGACGGGCCAGGGAAGGTCCTCTGACGACCTATTGAACACCTGAACGAACCCACCGTGCTGACGAGGAAAATTGAAGATTGCGACCTAGGGATGTCAACTGCAAGATGTACATACCAGATCGGATGGCCTATGGAAAGGCCATATCAGGCAGATATAAGTGTTGGGATAGGCTGTACATGATGTACAGGACCCAGGGGGAGCGATTCACAGGCGTGAAACGCAAATGCGAAGGCATAGAGGCCACTCAAAGACGGACCGCGCACACTGAAGCTGGAGCGGACACCTTGAGCCGTGACTTACCATATATGGTAACTGCTCAGCGCAGCGGCACGGATCCATCATAATCGACACAGACCCTCCATGGACACATTGACAGACCCTACAAACAATGGAAATATTGAATTAAAGCTATGGACAGCTACTACCTGCGCATAGATGATGCTGCTAGAGCTGAGGAGTTGAGACTGGGCGCATAGGCAAGTCCAGCACACAGTGAGCTGTGACTTACTGCATTAGGAAACTGCTTGAGCACACTCAAAACGGACTATAACAGACTACACGGACTCCACCCGGACTACTCACAAACTCAGCAATTATATAAATCTTTGATCAGGTATTCATTCTTTTGATTTACCTATTATTTTACTTGGTGCTAGGCAAGCATTTACGCCTATAGGCTCATGCTTGAGGGGGAGTGTCAGATTTCCTTATTTGGTATTTAGCTTATATAAGCATACCTTCATCACACCAATAGTTACCTTAGACTACTTAGTGACTTACTGAGTATTCTACACATTCCATATGGTCAAAAAGAGTTGGGTTCTACTCAGGAATTATGCACGACTGACAATGAGGTGTTTGACCATTTCTTTTTCTCCACTTCCATCAGTCCTTTGAAGGAAGAGAAGCACCAGAGGTCCCTACCAGCCTTTGTGACCAAGTATGCAATATGCCCATTGGATTATGTTAAACATAAAAAGATATCTGTGTTCTGTGTTGTGGTCATCAGTCTCAAATGATTCATGCTTCTCTTTTTCTTTCTTTCTTGATGTCCTCCCAACATTGTGGAACTCCTGTAGGGTTGCATCTGGGTGCCTAGGGTACAGGGTCATGGATGGTCCTCAAATGCCCAGCGATGCAAAATATATTGTCATTTGCATAGAACATGGCTTGACTCGTTTTATGGTTGCATGTAAGGAAGTAACGAGTGGCATTACTCCCTGTGGTATTATTCATTGTGCCACTATGTGAGTTCTTGAGATCATTAATCAATTCAAGCATGCACAATCATGTTTGGCACATTGTGCATGAGTGAATGCATACCCACTCCCCTGACAGTGCATTGGAAAAATAACAATAATTTCATCGGGGCGATCTTAGTGTGTCTGTGGCAGCATCAGCATTTTCACTGTGGCCTTATCTGGCCTTTTATGGTACTTGTTCAGCTTGATCCATGGTCTAAGGGAAAATAAGTCCAGGCCCACACAAGTGGCACAATGCCACTCAATCTCTTGAATCCTACTTGAGTGTCTCTTTTATTGTACTTCTCACACTTGAGACAGGCTATCTCAATGAGTGAAAGTAGAGAAGACTTCTCAGGGTGCACAATGCCATTTATTGGAAAAATAGAAATAGGTACAAAAAAGGGTGATTAAAGTGGTCAAAGGCAGAAAAAGCGGGAAGAGATGAGCAATCAGCAGAGGATGAAAGGCAGCAGCTTGGATGTTCTCAGTCATATAGATGATTAGATTGAATCTAGAGGACATTTATTAGCTCCATACAGACCCAGTTTCTGAATAGATACCAGAGTAAGGTGTGCAGATCAATGGTGTCAGTGTCAAAGGAGCTAGAATCAGCAAGGGGACAGTTGAGCAATGTGTATGCTAACTCAATGATGTCAGCAGTGTTTTTGGTGCCCTTCTTGATGAGTGTGATGGTATACAATTGTGTTTCACTAAATAGTGAAAACAAAGACAACTCACCTCAGCCACTGCCTAAGATGTAGCAAGAATAACTGAGGGAAGTTCTGAAAATGAAATGAGGGTATATATAAGATGGGCAGAGATGTGAGCATTAACTCCAACCAACTCTGAAAAGGAAGTCCAGAATTTGTAAGTGAATGACAAGAGGGGGTGCAGCTCCAGGACAATGGAAACAGTTGGCACCAAAGATAAAGTTAGAAATGGAGGAGTGAAATAGTAGGTCTTAGCAGCCTTGTACAAGACCATAAAGACCTTAAGACAGGAAAGTTGTTCTTTCTTACTTAAGTTATGTAGGGTCTTGGTGCAGGCTGAGTAAGTCTTCTAAGTCACAACTTGCAAGCTAAAGATATGACGCAAGACTGAAGTAAAGACAGACTAAAGGGCTGGTTGATCCAATAGTAAGATACAACTCAGACAGTCTAGATCACGAAAAAAAGATATAAGAACTCTACCAAGTGGTACTGAGGTTGAACTCATTCAAAGGTATCCATATATATTTATGGTGTACTAGGGCCAGGTTGAGCTCACCCTACCAATCTATCAATTGAATGTCATCCATTCACTCAGTGACCACCATCTCTTCAAGCTGGTCTCCCATATCTTCACCATCAGCAATGGTCACTGATACGTCTGTAGCTCCACCAGTGCGGGTCTGTAAATATACAATACTATGCAATGAGCATGAGGTACTCACCGTCAATAAATTCACCAATTGCTTCCTCATCGTTGACTGCATAATCCACCTGCTGACCCTCACCATCAATCTCAACATCCGATGAGGCCTTGATCAACACATGCTCGTCTTCCTCATCATCTTCATCAGTGTACACAGTCCTGGATGTACTACCTTGCTTGACCTTGATGTATGCTTGAGCTGCATGCAAGATCTCAGTGACCTTCTTGTTGCCGAGGCATTTCACTGACTTGGCATACCGTCTGGACTTCGGATCCCATATTTGCTCGGAGAACTGATCGGACTTGGTTACTTCGAGCTCACCCGTCTTCCACAGACCAAGAGCTCGTTCAACCTATCACCACATTGAAAACTCCAGACCATGGTATAAGAAGGAAGAAAAAACTTACCACAGTCATTGCAAGGATCAGTGCGCCACATGCTTCTGCTTGATTGAATAGATAGTCATATTTGTGAGTAGAGACATGGCCGATGTCCTTTAAGTGCGAGGTGATGGTTTGCAGTAACTGTTATGCTTGATCCCGGAGGGTCAAGGCGTGGACTTGGCTAAGGATCAAGGACGAGGAATCACTGTAAGCTAATAGCTTCAATGAGACGAGGAGGAGGGACATAGCCTGCAAACGGCAGGGTCAAGGGTTCGTCTGACAACTAGCTGACGATGTTTTATGGTCGAGGGTCTTACCTAGCAACCAGCTAGCGAGGGGACGATGGCAAGAGCAGAGCGCTCAGTCAGGTGCAGAGTGAGGGCACACAGAGAAAGCAAGTAGATTGCCGAGTAGGTCTAAGTTAAGAGACAGGTAGATCTACAAGGGGTTTTTATAGTACATTTGAGAGTGACAAGACAAAATAGAGACAACAGGGAAACAACAGGGATTGGTAGACATGTGAGTAAATCATTGAATGGCGAAAGGGACTCGGTGACTAATGGTGGAGCTATGAGTCTGATATGAGAGAATCAGATGGGGAGAGTAAGGTCCAATGACAAAGAAAAGAAACAAGTCAAGATAACAGTTAAAACGTAACAGTGACAAGGGTCTATGGAATGTGTTCTCGACCTGGATATATGGATAGATCGAGTGGATTGGCAATCCTGACCAAAATCATAGGACACTTACCTGCCATGAGTCCTTGCCAACTTGGGTGAACTGACCATACACCCATAATAGCCCATGGCCCACCAAGCGTGCTACATGTGCTTCACGATTCTTCTTGCTAGCGAATTTATTGTCAGTTGCCAAAGGTCCTTGATGGCCTCAAGCGCAGCAGTGCCAAAGTGGCCCCGCCACTCATAGAGTTGCTGCATTGTCTGTGAGCTGCATGGTAGTATTA
This sequence comes from Pulveroboletus ravenelii, assembly GCA_038090235.1. NCBI lineage: Eukaryota > Fungi > Basidiomycota > Agaricomycetes > Boletales > Boletaceae > Pulveroboletus > Pulveroboletus ravenelii. The sequence continues at coordinate 22,881 of JBBPMH010000319.1, read as the reverse complement.
GCATTCTAGGACAGATTAGTAACAATGTCACATACCAATCAATAAATCATGTTGTTCTTCTCCTTGAACATGTGACCCCATTTGGCGTAGTTATCCCAGATCAATTGGATCTGAGTGAGCATATTATCTGTAGTTCAAGGGTTTTCCAACATACCTGCAAGGCGCTGCACCAGAGGGATGAAAATTGATTGAAACATTCTCTGCACGCCTTGTGGGAGATCTTAGAGACTTGGGCGTAACTTGGAACTAGCGGATGTTGTTGCAATGGCGATCGTACTGCTTGTTCCAAGCTGATGTTAAGGTGCATTGTGAATAATCCTTGTGAGTGAGGTAATCTTTGTCTGAGTCTTGTCAGCTGCCGCCTTGCCATAAGTCACAGCTGATGGCTCATTTGTGGGCCATTGACTTTCTTCTTCATCAGATAACCCATTGAAAAGCTCAAGTCACATGTTGCTGTTGTCAGAGGGCTTGTCCATGGTGGGCTGAGTTAGCTTGGAAAGGAACTGCTTTTTGCATTGGAAATTTTCATTGAGTCCTCCCGCTAACTGATGGGTGCCTTTGATCTTCTTCACAGGAGAAGGGCTCGCTGTCTCAATCCGGCCTCTAGAATACTAATGGTTAGTGTCTGTTCATGGGAAGGGGCTGGATGGCTTGCTGTCTGTGTTACTTGCCATTTATTGCCAGCACTGACCAGCAGAGACATGGTGGGGTCGACATTCTCAACCTGGCCTCTAGAATATTAATGGTTAGTGTCTAACTAGTCATGTCTACCTCACTCACTGATGGTGGGCACTTTTCAATGTGGCATTGGCTTGCTTGTGAGCAGCCTTGAAGGTCTCACGTGAGGCCTTTGCTCTTGATTTGGTAGGCTCGAGTATAACCGCATTGCTCTGGACCAGTTTCGCCAGCTTTGCCTCGTACTGTTCTGGGATAATTAGATCGACTGGATCTGTCTCGCTCCCATCTTCACTGTCACCTACAGAAAAGTGAGTACCCTTGACCCTACTTAGTTTTTTTGGCCATTGACCTCTAACATTACCAGTAATTCGGACTCCCTGTTGAGTGTTCTCTTGCTAGAAGCCGGTTTTCAACCTTGCTGCCTTCACCCTCAGCTGTCATTCAGCAATTTGTGAGGTAGGGTTGGAAAATTCATGGTGTTGCTGAGCTGACTTTGCATGTAGCTCATCTTCAATAGCAGCAGCCTTTCAGATATTAGACTCACAACGTACCTGGGCCTCCATAACAGCAAGGTTATGAGCCACCCATTCACTTTGGACAGCCTCACTAGTGCAACGAGGCATGGGTTTGTCTGGTTGACCGGGGTGGCATGTCTTGTTTGCCACATGAGTGGTCATGGGCTGAGGTTGGAACATGATTGAGGTGACTTGAGTTTCGAACAAGGATGAAGAGTTTAAGAGGGATGGTGACAGTAGGCCTTGAAATTTTCTCCATTCTGTGCCCTGAACGTACTTATAGTCTCTCCATTTCAATCGGGTCATCAATGTTATAGCTCATCAAGGCGATGCACTGCAAAATTTTAGCATGACTTGATTCTGTTGGACCCATGTGTCCTCAAACTTTGAACCACTGCCAATTCAAATCACTGTCGCCCACCCCCCCTTCCTCCATCTCTATGCCTCCATCCCACCATTGCATCCAGTGCTTTATCTGTCCCTTGCCTGGATGCATGAAGGCTTGCTATACACATGGGGGACTTAAGCGGCACAGTTGCATTCACCATGGGCGTGTTGCCCCAATACCAGCCCCTGCTACACATGCCAAAGGGTTTGATGACAATGTGCTGCCTGATGAATATGGTCTGAACAATAACCAGGATCATGAAGACCCTAGACCGCAAAACCAAGCAAACGGAGCAAGGCAAATATGTATGATTCCATCCCATTATCAACAGTAAGACCAATGTTTATTTACTGAAGACTGCTCCATACTAACATTATCTGGTATTGGTATAGGCACTTCCTGTGATAACAAAGGCGATGATCTTAACAGTGATATTCCTCTGCTGCCTGACGATGACCTACCACCCAACCAATGGAATCCATTTAGCTCTCACGCTCAGTTCGAAATGGCAGACTTTCTGTACCACAAAGTACAGATGTCCACTGGAAAAATAGATGAGCTTGTTTCCATTCTGACTGCCATGTATGGCCAGCATGACTCACCATTTCGCTCTCATAGGGAGATGTATCAAACCATCAACTCCATTACACATGGTGAAGCACCTTGGGAGTCATTCTCTGTCAGGTACATGGGTGTTATGCCAGAAGAGCCTCTGGCTTGGATGCAAAGTGAATATGATGTCTGGTACCAGAATCTGCTCATCATGCTTGAAAACTAACTTGGCAACCCTGAGTTCTCTAATGGAATAGACTATTTTCCCAAAGTTGTGACAGATTCACATGGTATGCGTGAGGTTGGTGACCTCATGTCAGGGCAGTGGGCATGGGAACAATGTGTATGTATTACATTCTATAGACTGAGAGAATGTCACGTCTAACTGATAGCATTACATAGGAAATCATAGCTTGTGATCCCAAAACTCACAGTGCTATGTTTGCCCCTGTTATCCTTGGCAGTGATAAAATGACTGTCTCTGTCGGAACAAGGCATACTGAGTATTATCCACTGTATGTTTCACTCAGAAACTTGCACAACAATGTGTGGCATGCACACTGTAACTTGGTCTCACTTTTTGCATTCCTTGCCATTTCTAAAAGTAAGTAGTGAGTCATTTGCATTTGCCAATACACTGATAGACCATGGTAAACAGCTGATCAGGCCCACCAAAATGATCCCACCTTTCATCTATTCCAGAGGCAACTTTTTCACTCATCACTCACTGCCATCCTCCAGCCACTGCAATTTGCAATGACGCATCCCCACATTACACACTGTGCGGACTGCTATTTACGCTGTGTCATATATGGCTTAGGGCCATATATTGCAGATTACCCTGAACAGGCCCTATTATTGTGTATTGTGCAAGGTTGGTGTCCCAGGTAGTGTGGCCTCAGCTCAGCTTTTGCATTTTTCAGCTTTTTTAGCCAAATTCCTTCTAGTATGTTCATTTTCACTCTAATTAACATGTACCCAATGAATAAAATGTAGCTTAATGTGGTCTTCACAATATTATTTATTTAACCTAACTAGGTTTACCTTACCACTTCTGAGATATTGGCCCAGCTTTATTTTCAGCTCAGCTTGAGTATAGATTAGCTTAAATAAAATATCTCAGGAATAGTTAGATCAATTGTCATAATTCTTTTTTTTACTGACAGCCAGACCTAAAAACTGCATTATGAGACCATATACATATATTTTAATCAAGCAGATAGCAAGATAAAAAAGTGCCAGCTTGAAGCTGAGGCAACACTAGTCCCAGGTGAGTTATCACTCGTTAATTATCACAGTGCCTTGTCTCACTGACTCCTTACTGAAATGCACAGCCCCACACAATAACTTGGATGGAGGCGGAGGGCCATGTGCACAGCTACTTATGGAACAACTGCAATGCACCCTCGATATCAGGACACTTTGGGAGGATTATGGGATCATTGGTGATGTAGAGGTGAGATACTTGTTATGCTATCGTGATCTCCGATCATAACATACTCAAATGTATTTCCAGCCGTTTACAGTTCACTTCCCTTGTGCCGATATTCACGAGTTGATTGCGCCTGACTTACTACACCAGCTCATCAAGGGTATGTTCAAGGACCACTTGGTTACCTGGATCAGTAATTATCTCGTACAAACCCATGGCGAGCAACAGGCAGTGATGATTTTAGCAGATATTGACCAAAGGTGTGTAATAGCACATGTGTAACAGTAGAATTTAATATGATAATGGATAGAATCGCTATGAGCCCGCTATTCTCTGGGCTGCGGCACTTTTCTGAGAGATGTAGATTTAAACAATGGACTGGAGACGACTCAAAAGCTCTCATGAAGGTAAAGCTGTGATATCTTTTAGGACCTGTATTAACTACAATATATGCTGATAACCTAGGTCTACATGCCAGCAATTCGTGAATACATGCCCAATCGGATGATGTGTGCACTACGTGCATTCCTAGATTTTTGCTACCTCATTCGATGCCCTGTCATCAATGAGTCAATGCTTGAAGAAATTGACATCGCTGTTTGCAATTTCTATGAATATTGGGATGTATTTGTCACAGTTGGTGTGCGCACCCACCTTTCTTTGCCCCGGCAGCATTCTATGACCCATTATCGGTCACTTATCAAACTGTTTGGTGCACCAAATGGTCTCTGCTCTTTGATTACAGAGTCTCGTCACATCACAGCTATTAAAGAGCCGTGGCATCGTTCAAACTGATATGAAGCATTGGGTCAAATGTTGGTGACAAATCAGCGGTTGAACAAACTTGCTGCTGCCTGTTGTAACTTTGCACAAAGAGGTATGATTCAAGGACCTTTCTTGCCCAGGGGGGCTCGAAAGGTTACTAATGAGCAAGATGAAAACAATAGTGACCATGAGGATGGTGCTGTGGAAATGTATGATCTTAGAGAGCTGAGTACATATGATGTCCAGCTGGCTTGCCACCACAGTAAGTGTCTGACTACTCTGTCTTTTTCTTTTTCTGATGCATGTACAGTATGAACCCTCCCTTGTGCAGTGGCCAATGTCGCTAACCATTTTCAGTATCCTGAACTTTTGTCATCTATATGCAGATTTCTCTACAACCAACTTCAACCAAATGCTAATATGGCTGGGGATGAGGTCAGCCTCAACACATGTCCAGTATTCAATGGAAACATAAAGGTCTATAATTCTGCCACTGTGACTTACTATGCACCAAGTGACCAATCAGGGAGAGGAGGGGTGTGGCACAACATCATATGCTGTACACAGACCTGGTGTGGAGGACCTGCCCCCATGGATTGTATATTTGTTGCAAATGGGGGTACTGAAGAGGAAGGATTTTCTGGACTTTTGGTTATGCGGGTACGACTGCTGTTTGCATTTGACTATCAGGGGAAGACATATGAGTGTATGTTCGTGGAATGGTTTTTACTGGTTGGGAATGGGCCAGATGAGATAACAACTATGTGGATTGTGGCTCCCGAAATGGATCTGCAAGGATGGTGAGTCTGTATAGTAATTTTACTTGATATAGTACTCCAGCCAGCTCATCTGATTGCAGTGTATGGTGAGCATGCATTGCCTGTGGACCTTCACTATGTAGACTCGCTGGATGCTTTCCAGGCTTACTATGTTAATAAATATATTGAGCATCATTGCATTCTAGCTATACTTAGATGGCACTTTAGATCTGTCTTCTTATCTACTTTTCTATTGACTTTAATAATACCTTAGACAAGTTTTGAAAAGTTCTCAGACTCCAAAAAGAGTGTGAAAAAGTCAGGGCAAGACCTAAAGATGTGTAAGAGCTAGAAAAGAATATGACATTTTGCTGATGTCCACCCAGGGTACTGGACTCCAGTGCATGGCAACTGACCATGCCTAATCAGAGTTTGATAGGAGTGCTCGGAGTACTTTGGAGTTGTAGTTGTAAAGAAACTAAGTAGAAAGGCAGTGATGCCCACTCAGCTGCTACCTAAGATGTAGCAAGAACAACTGAGGGGAGTTCCAGGAATGAAATAAGGGTATATATAAGATGGGCAGAGATGTGAGCACTAACTCCAACCAACTCTAAAAGGGAAGTCTGGAATCTGTAAGTGAATAATGAGAGGGGATGTAGCTCTGGGATATGTAGAATACTCAGTAAGTCACTTTATATTAGTGTAAGTGTACTGTACCTGTAGAATACTCAGTAAGTCACTAAGTAGTCTAAGGTAACTACTGGTGCGATGTAAGATATGCTTATATAAGCTATATACCAAATAAGGAATTCAACACTCCCCCTCAAGCATAAGCCTATAGGCATAAATGCTTGCCTAGCACCAAGTAAAATAATAGATAAATCAAAAGAATGAATACCTGATCAAAGATCTATGTAATTGCTGAGTCCGTGAGTAGTCTGGGTGGAGTCTGTGTAGTCCATTATAGTCCGTTTCGAGTGTGCTCGAGCAGTTTCCTAATATGGTAAGTTGCGGCTCACTGTGCACTGGACTTGCCTATGCGCCCAGTCTCAACTCCTTGTTGGAAATGGAGAAGGGAGACAACTGTGACAGGGCTTATAGATGCCACAGATGAGGTGCAACCATGAGGGGGCTCATAATCCCAAGGTCAGTCTCCCAAGATCCATAGTAGCAAGTATCACCATAACAATGAATCTATATAATAGAGAGGATATCAGAGGAAGCTCGTAAGAAACACTAACCGATAGTGGGGAGCTCTTGCAAGGCTTGTGCTTGAGTGATGCGCAGTTGGGCAAGGTGTAGGAAGCTTGATAATCAAGTAGATAGAGGGTAGATGCTACTGGAGCTAGGGCTCAACAGTAAAGTGGGTTGAAAGTAAATTGAGAGGTTAAACACCTAGAATTGTGGTTTTCCAGTGGTTACTATATAAGGGTCTACATGATGGTCCTTATATAGTGTAGGGCTATAAGGTTAAAGCCCAGAGGGCAAGGTATTGAAACTCAGATGAAACACATCTGAGTATGAACTATACAATGACAGTTCATCCCTATTGGATGATAAAAGTGTCAAGGGGTAAGAAGCTAAACACTATTGGCTAGGTATTAGTATAAGTGTCATGATTACTGAGCATGACAAATCATGACTCGACATGAGTCAGATATCAGTCAGCAACCCAGGTGAGTCCGGGATGGACAATGGAAGCACCATATAGTCCTGGGTGCATATCGGGTAAACCAGGATGTCACAGGTATAGTAGGGCTATGAGTAATAGAATGATGTCAGTACGTTCCTGCATTACCCGAGATCAATGACGTCAGTATGTTCCTGCATTACCCGAGATCAATGATGTCATAATGACATCATTATGACATCACAATACGTCATGGTCTGAATCTATAGGGCGAAGATTTAACATTCTGTCATGTCAGGAAACTCTAAACGATCAGAAGAACGTGAAAGCTAAATGCTAGCTGAAATCCACTAGCCATGGCTACAAGCCTAGGATTTCAACACTCCTCAGCTCTAGCAGCATTATATGCGCAGGTTTATAGCTATAGTATCAGTATAATATGTTTTCTTTATCTATGGGGTCCATTGACGCGTCCGTGGAGGGTCTGTGTTAATTGTGACAGGTCCGTGTCACTGTGCTGAGCAGTTACCATATATGGTAAGTCGCGGCCCAAGGTGTCTGCTCCAGCTTCAGTGTGCGTGATCTGTCCTCAATCGGCCTTTACACCATTGCACTCGCATTTCACACTTGTGGATCACTCCCCTTGGGTCCTGTACATCATGTATAACCTATTCCGACACTTATATCCGCCTGATACGGCCTTTCCATAGGCTGTCCAATCCGGTATGTACACCTTGCGGTTGACATCCCTAGATCGCGATCTTCAATTTTCCTTGTCGGCATGGTGGGTTTGGGTGTTTGATAGGTCGTCGGAGGACCTTCCCTGGCCCATTGGGTGGTACAGGTATGTGTGCTTTGCATCGTCCATACTGCTCTTGCTGATTTTCTTCTGCTTCAGCTAGCAGATCCGTTTTGACTTGGATCGAGTTGTGGCGTGCTCTGCTGGTTGCGCCATCTATCCGGCATCTATCCCAGTCAATCTGGGTGCCATCTCCTTCATTCCTGTGGTCCTGGTTGCTTGGGTCAGATAGCTCATCTCAAGCATCCACTGGTGAGTCACCTAGACCCATTTGCCCCAACCATTGGTGCTGCTGTACTGACATGGTGCACAGCCTCTTTGGTGTGCTCTCAGCGTCCTCATCATGTCTGCACACCCCTGGTGCATCTGCCTTGACTCTGATCTGTCGCAGCTTGCAACTTGGCTCGACACTCCGCTCTCCTGCAAGCTTGACACTTGGGGGCTTGTATCGTTGCTGCATGACCTTGTCAGGTGGCTTCCATGGTACAGGTGGGTGCAGTGATACTCCCCCAGCCTCTCTCTCAACCTCCGGCTTGACCTTCTTGGGCCTCAAGTCCCCCTCTCGCCCCCTCGTGCCTTTAGGCTCATTGGGTGGCTTTGTGGGCCCATCTGGATGATGTTCATCATCACCCATCGTGTCCCCAGGGTCCTCTGATGGTCTCGGCTCCTTCGCCTCATCTGGTCGGCCATGGTCATGGCTATGTGACATGCTCTATGTGCTTGCACTGTTGTCAATCAGTCTGTCACCTTGGTCCTGAGTGACCTTGGCATTGTCTCCTCCAGCATCATTGGTCGTACACTGACCATCTCGCTCCCCTATGAGTGATGTGCTGGGGTCAATCCGTGCATTTTCATCTGTGGACACCTCCGCTTTGACCTGCACTCCATGGCATACTGCCTCATGCGCTTCCTCATGCGCTGGGTTGGCCTGTATGTGCTCTCGATCCCATGCGCTATCCTCTGTGCTGTCAGTATGCAACCTCAACGCTAGTGGTTGCGGTCGAGCTTTGCTCACTGCTCCATTCGTTTCACTGGACATTTTGTCTGCTGGTCAACACCATTCGATAACCTCTCCACCAACTCTTTCCTCGAGTGGTGGGTCCTGTGGGTCATATGTTGCATCTTTGTTTATATTGTGAGCACGCTGACCCACTTTACTTGTTTCATGAGATCTCTGACTCGCTGGTCGACACCATATAATGTCATTGCTGTCACAGGTCATGCCCACCACTTTGACTGTCATTTCGTGAGTTGTGCTGCTCACCGGTTGCCACCATTCATCAGCTTTGGCTTCTGCACCCTCAACTCCAACCTCAACTTTCTCGCCTGTCCTCTCTCTGAGCGGCAGGTTTTGTGAGTTGTCCAATGCACTGGCTGACCTCATTGGCCCAGCACATGTTGCTTTAGGGTTTGCGATGTCAGTGGCAGCGCTATGCACCAACTGACTTGCTTGAGAGTGCTGGGGCTTGTCCAGACTGCTCACTGGGGCTGCAAGGCTTTCGCTCTCGTCGGTCCTCTGGCTTCTTGAGCTTCTGTCAGTTCTACCTCTCCAGCTCCTTCTCAACTCTTTCTCTGACTTCCTCGACTTGTTACTGACATTTTTCAACTTGTTGCAGTCATGTGTCATGTGGTCTGGCTCGCCACACCTCCGACAGTTGTTGGTATGGGCCTTTAGCGATTGTGCAGCCACGTGCACTGACTCGTCATGTACTGTAGTCGTAGACTTGTTGAATAGACTCTGTAGGACTTTGTACATCTCATGGGCGGACAGTGGGACTCTGAAATGACGGTGTAGGAATGATGGAGTCGTCCATATGATGAGGCATTAGGCCTCTGTGTCATTACGCAGCCACTCTGCTATCCTGTATGGATTCCAGCTGGTAGGCTTCACATCTGTCCCATCGAGTATGCTGAGTAAGTTTTGTGTGGTCACTGCCTGCATAAGCTTCTCATGGTAGTCCTTCCAATTCCATCCATCTGCTGATAGGTCCGGTACAACAGTTTTCTTGCCGTTCTTGGATCGCGTCAAGTAAGGCATTTTTCTCAAGCTGTAAGAGTCCCTCACAGAGAGTTTTTCTCTTTCTCTCACGAGTCCAATGAGTGATCTTGTCAGCTACTGAGCACAGGTGGGGCTCATAACCTGTAGAATACTCAGTAAGTCACTAAGTAGTCTAAGGTAACTACTGGTGCGATGTAAGGTATGCTTATATAAGCTATATACCAAATAAGGAATTCAACAGGACAATGGAAACAGTCAGCACCAAAGATAAAGTTAGGAATGGAGGAGTGAAGTAGTAAGTATCTCAAGTGCCATTTGGGCTCCAACTTCTGGCACTCTATTTTAACAACTCCACCCAGGGTATCAGACTCTGGTACATGGCAACTGACCATGACTAACCATGCCTAGTTGGAGTTTGATAGGAGTGCTCAGAGTACTTTGGAGTTGTAGTCCTTGATAGCTCATAGAAAACATAGATGTGCCTTTGCTCATATTTCCTGTCCTTTTGTTGAGTGTCTTTGGAAGTGTGATCTTTTCCTTCTTCTCTGCCATTTCCTTCACAGCACTCCAGATATCAATTATTCTGTTACAAACAAGGGTGAATGCATGTTCAAGCTGTGAAAACAGAGTCAGTATATTAGATCAAACAGTGTGAGAAAGCTTACTGCAGCTGCCACAAGCATAATAATGCTCTGTTGGACTATTATGGTTGTGTGGTCACAAGTTACATTACATAATCATATTGGTATTTCCACCTCTCAGACTCCACTAGGGAACATCAAGGGTATACCCTGGGGTGTACTTGGATATACTCTGCACCCATACCCAGGCTATACCAATACCCCACAAACAGGTATGGGTGTTCACACCCATATCCTACATACAGGTACAGATATTACCGTGGGTATACACTTGCATACCCATGGGTGATATTGTTCACATTCAGAGACTACTATAACATATCACAACATGTACTAAATACTTGTAATGGCTAGTGATGTTAGGGCTTGGGCTTGGGTCTGACAAAACCCAGGCCTAAGCCTAGGCCCGGGCTTCACTGGTGTGGTGGGTGCACTGTCGCAGTGCTCTGCTCCTGCTGTGCTCTCACCCTTGTTGTCATCACCAGTGTGGCAGAGTCACAGTGCCCTCACTCATGTTGTTATCGTTGTGATGGTGGGCATGCTATTGCATACCCTCACCCACATTGTTGTTGTTGGTGTGGTGGGCACACCATTGTGGTGTCCTGCTCCTGCTGTGCTCTCACCCTCATCATCATCACTGGTGCAGTGGAGTCACAGTGCCCTCACTCATGTTGTTGTCATTGTGGTGGTGGGCATGCTGTTGCATACCCTTACCCATGTTGTCATCACCAGTGTGATGAACATACCATTACAGTGCCCTGCTCCCGCTGTGCTCTCACCCTTGTCATCATCACCAGTGCAGTGGAGTCATGGTGCCCTTGCTCATATCATTGTCATTGTGGTGGTGGGCACACCATTACATACCCTCACCCACATTGTCATCGCCGGTGTAGTGGACATACCATCACAGTGCCCTGCTCCTGCTATGCTCTCACCCTTGTCATTATCACCAGTGCGGTGGAGTCACAGTGCCCTTGCTCACATTGTTATCGTTGTGGTGGTGGATACGCCATTGCATACTCATCACTGGTGTGGTGGAGTCACAGTGCTCTCATCCATGTTGCTGTTATTGTGGTGGTGGGTGTGCTGTTGCATACCCTTGCCCATGTTGTTGTTACTGGTGTGGTGGATGCACTATCACAGTGCCCTGCTGTGCTCTCACCCTTATTGTCATCACTGGTGCAGTGGAGTCACAGTGCTCTCACCCACATCACTGTCATTGTGGTGGTGAGTGCACCATTGCATACCCTTGCCCATGTTGTCATTGCTGGTGTGGTGGATGCACTGTCGTGGTGCCCTTGTGGCCTTGCCCATGTCGTCATCATGGTGGTGAGCGCATTGCTGTGCTCTCGCCCATGTTGTTGTCACCAGCGTGGCGAACACACTGTTACAGTGCCCTTGCCTATGTTGTTGTTGTTGTGGTGGTAGGTATGCTGTTGCATGCCCCTGCCTATGTCATTGTTGTTGTAGTGGTAGTGGATGCACTGTTGTGTGTCTTTGCCCTCAATGTTGTTGCTGCTGTGGTGGATGCACCACGACTCATGGTGCTAATATGTGGTAAGTTATAGCTCAGGGGTATCTACTCCAGCTCATTGCATTATGTAATTCAGGCCTGGGCCTGACCAATCCCAGGCCTGAGCTCTACTCAGGGCTGGGCTTGGGCTGGGCCTAAATAGGGCCTGAGGCCCAGACCTATCGGGCCTAAGCCCAAGCCCTAACATCACTACTAATGGCATCCCATCCATCATCCAGTGCCTCCTTTTCACCCTCAACATCTGGAAATAAAGTAATACTTGAGATGTCATTAGTCTTCACTAGGTTCAATAAATTCCAGCACCCAAGGCACAGAAGTGTGTGTGTTGACTGTGCTGAGAGTCAAGATCGTATATGTGAAAGTAGTAGCCATCCCTAGCTGAAGAGACACTCAACATTGATAGATATAGCTATAATTTATCATTAGATAAATGAAATGTCAAATTAAAGAATAGAAAAGATGACCAGGAATGGTAAGATAATCAAGGGTTATTCAAGAGAGTCTCAGATACACAGTGCGGTGTTCATGCCATCATGCAATGGGGTCAGTGACATGTTCCACATTGGTTGTGAGATATCAGTCAAGTTCAGAGCCGAGATCTGCAGCCTTGGGTGGAGTGAGAGTGGGCAGGTCATTAAACATATTATCACTCTGACATACTCAGTAGCTTGAATGGCACAAGAAATAGCATAGTGAGCAATGTACTTTGATCTTGTTAGATGCCAACTCATCCAAGCTCTTCACATTTGAGTCTCTCTCAGTGGAGACACAGAAGCAGTTGAATTCATCCCATATGAGTCCCTTGGCCATCTCAATCCAGTTGTTTTCCTAGTGGGCATCATTGAAATATGTCAGCTTGTGATATAGATGGAGGACTGAAATAGTAATGACAATTAGTGACACTGTAACCCAGTAGTATAGCCAGACTTATCCATAGCAATTCAGTACACTTCAGAGTGGTCTGTCAGTGAGTAGTAGTGGTTGAGGGTTTGTTTGGCTAATCCAACAGCTGCAGGAATTGATTGAGCATATTTCCTGTTGACTGAGTAAGTTGACAGTTGCTTGTTGATATGGTCTATGGCTGGAATGACAGTTATCAAGTTTGAAGTTGAGTATGAGAAGAACAGCATGGCATCCTTGAGGATCTACACCAAACAAACATGGTGGGTATACTTATCTGCTTATCACTGCTCACATGTTCTTACCTTCAGGATGTCATGCAACTGCAAGACAATTCCACTCCTTGTTACTCAGCTCAAACTTTCTCAAGCCAAGATCATAATATTGGGTTATTGTGTCCACTGCTTCACAATGGCTCAATGCATACTCCAGCATGTCATATGTGTTATGCTTGATCCTGAAGGGTCAAGGTGTGGACTCAGCTAAGGATCGAGGACAAGGAATGCTGTTAGCAAACGGCTACAGTGGGATGTGGATGAGGGACGTAGTGTTATGTTTGATCCAGGGTCAAGGCATGGACTCGGCTAAAAATCAAGGACAAGGAATGTTGTCAGCAAATAGCTACAATAAGATGAGGATGAGGGACGTAGCCTGCAAGTAGCAGGGTCAAGAGTTTGTCCAACGACTAGTTGATGAGGGTTCAAAGTTGAGGGTCTTACCTAGTGACTTGCTAGCAAGAAGACGAAGGTATGAGTAGAGCGCTCAGTCAAGTGTGGAGCGAGGACACACAGAAGAAGGGAAGCAAGTATATTGCCGAGTAGGTCTAAGCTGAGAAACAGGGTACCTACGAGGTGGGTTTATATACTACATGGAGATAAAGGGATATAAACAAGAAATGACAAAGGACAAATAGAGCTTAGGAATCAGATGAGTAAGCTGGCAAATGGTGAAAGGGGAGTGATGAGTAAGCTAGCAAATGGCGAAAGGGGAGTGATGAGTAATAGAGACATGAGGCTGATCAGAGAGGATTGGGTGAAGGGATCTAGGGTTCGAAGACTAAGCAAGAATAACAGGGAAAGGAATACAAAGGGACAAATGAAGAAAGCATGGCTGAGTCATGGGAGACACCTTTAGTGGTGTAGGCATAACCTGTTGACAGGTTGTGCTGGGTGGGTAGGGAGTTCGAGGAGTGTCCAGTGGGAATGTGGACGATCTGGTGATGAACCAGAGGGGGTGCGGAGGTGCAGTTGGTGTCAGTTGGTGTTGTGGGGTGTGCTAGTTAGGAAAAAGAATAGGGGTCACATGCTTATACAAGCAAATTGTAACAATATGTGGAGTTCCACCAAGTTGAGACATCTCATAGCATCAAACTGACTATTTTTTGCAGGTTCCAGAGAATATCTTGCCAGGCTGGAAGAATTTTAGTTGTTGAATAAATGATTTTGTAGGCAAGCTTGAGAAGGTCTGGGCATGATGCCCAAGGTAAGCAAAATTGACATATCTTGATGAGTGCAAATTTAATGGGATGGATGTCATTTATCAGATTATCATGCTCATCTTCTGTTAGCAGCTCAACCTCATCTACCTACCTATCCTCATTGTTGACACCATTGTCATCTCCATCATCACATAATATCGGCATCACAGCCTCCTTATGCTCAATTTTGCCAGCCAACTTCTCCAGCATTGTGTCCACATGGTCTGCCACCAGATCTGGTTCTTCAGTATGGACATCATTGACATTGTCAGCTGCTATGGCCCACTCCTTGATGTCAAACTCTCATATGAGAGACTTGGCAATGAGATTGACAACATACAGGAAGCATTGAGTATGGCTTGCAGATCCAGCAAACTTTGGTGCCAAAATCGCCAGCTCAGTAACCATGGCATTGTCATTGAAGGTATTGTCACATGTCACACTCAAGATCTACAACAATCAGCAAAAGCTAAGTATGATCACTTACACCAACTTACCTTGTTTGATATTCCAAAGTCTTCTAGTACTTTCACAAAGACTGTTGCAAGCTCAAGTCCCATATGGGACTGAATCTCAGTCAGTGGCTTGATCCATCTCTGAGTCACAAGTAAGTCACTCTAACCTTTGCAACTTTGACAACATTTAATGGCAGACTCAGTGGCTCTCCCTTGTGCTCTAGGTGCACCGAAAAGACCATGAATGCATAGTGGTTTAGTGATGTCCATCTGTCAGTTATGAAGTTAACCCTTCTGTCATATTCCTGGCATGTATCAGTTACTGTTGTGTCTTGGGTGCATAACTAATTCTAACCTGTAACATCTTAGCTATTTATTGACACATGCATGCAAATATGAGTTTTGTGTCTTGCAAGACTGTCTGTGGCAAAGATATGTAATATTCAGGCCAACCTGTCTTCATCAGAGACTGAAACCCTCTGTCCTTCACAACTGTGAATGGTCACACACTTTCACTTATCCATCAGATGATCTCGGCCCTGCTGCATGTTAGCATATACCTCCAAGACAAAGGTTCAACATACTTAGTTTCCAAGCAGGTATGCTGTTAATGAGAGTAAGTTACTTTTCCCTTTCCCTTTTATTTGAATGATGCTGTGATTGACCCCATTTGTATAAAGGTACTGACCACCTTGCGTGCCTCACCCATGTCTTTGGCATCAGCAGTGGCAGCCAGTACCTCTGGTTCCCAACCATGGCAGATCTTGAGATGTTTATGCATGTTACTAGTGGACTGTGCATTCTTCATGTCAAGAAATCTCTGGACCTTCACATTACATCCTTGAGCCCCACATTTGAAATGATGTGCTTGCCAACCATGGACCATGTGGATCTTGGGTGTCGGATCAAAGAATGCGTATATAGGTGAGTTCCATTTCTTCATCAGGTGTGCTGTCAAAAATTGATCAACTGACATCCTTTTATCATTATAGCTTACTTCGCTCTTTCTCCACAGTCTCTGCCTTTGGAGATAATTCATGTCCATGTCCTGCATTACTTCTATCAACACCAAACTTGATGGTACCTTCAAGTTCTGCCTCATCTTCCTCATCAGTCTGAATAGCAGGGCCTGAAGATGCTGTCAGTACAAGACCATTTTTGTTGTGATCCTTACCATTGTTATGGTTTGTTATCACCTTTTTTTGAGACTGGGTTACTGTTACTGATGTGTCCCCTCAATCTGATATGAAGTCACTCTGGCATATCCTTGACATAGCAGCAACATTATGCTTGGCTGCTGCTGTTGTCACAGGATTAGTATTACCAGTGTCCTCACCATTGATCTGGTTGTCCCTTGTCTCGGTCTCAGATATTGGATTATTCTGGCACCTCTTGACTTCAACTATGGTATCCTCAATCACCACAGCCACCTTGTCAGTCATTTTCCAGACACGTTTTGCATTGTCATTTAGCTGCATGGTATTATGAGAGGTTGGAGAGGTTGGAGAGGGTGACAAAAGCAAGAAAGCACACAATTTCCATATCTTATATAAGGTTGAAAATTTCCTGCTGTCCATTCTAAACTCAGTGATGTTGGCATGCCAGTGCCACTTGGTTGCTCAGCTCATATTTACCACAGGTGCAGGTGCAGGTGCAGGTATGAGTATGCACACCCACACTGATACCTGCCTATACACATATCTACTACATGAGTACTGGTATGGGCACAGGTAACAAACATCAAGACCCTGCACCCATACTGGTTGGCACCCTTACCCATGACCCACATGGGTGTTATGTACCTGTGACATTCCCTACTCACAGAGTCACCCGACAAGCCTGAAGGCACAAGGGGGCAAGAGGGCAACTTGAGGTCTGAGGAGATTGAGCTGGAGGTTGAGAGAGAGGCTGGGAGAGTATTCTCACACCCACCTGTACCATGGAAGCCACCTGACAAGATCACACAGGATAAGATGTGTCTAGGTCTCTTCATTTCAATGCTTTGTCATTGACAATGATTTCCCTTCTCACAGTATGGTCCCCAACCTCTGTTCAATGTATATACTGGCATTCATGGTATAACCACTCATGTGCCTGATATTGTTTGGTCCCAAGACCCCAATCCAAACTGTAATCACTTTCCTGCATTCTCATGTTCTCTGTATGCTAATGCTGCCAAAAACCACTCTTCTCAATGCTTGCAAAGATGGTGCACAGCTGCTACTAGGTACTTCCATGGGTAGGGACATGCACCAGGGAAAATCTTGACACTGTTAAGTTAGTAGCATGATTTGAGGTTCAAAAGATTAGAGCATGAGCAGCAAGGACAGCTGTTGTGTTTATTCTATTCTATTCCTATTCTATTCTGTCTACTGTAGTCAAACGGACTCGGACATTGCCGCATTACATAATGCGCGAGTAGATAAGATCGATTTTGCCGCGTCTCTACCTCAGTCACAGACTCCATCGTGTACTGAGGTAAGACCGGTCCATTCATACTTCGCACCTTGTACTTATGCCCTGTAGCATACTTCCACAGGTGCAATATATCAGTCACAGACTCCGTCATGTACTGAGCATACTTCCACAGGTTATGAGCCCTCCTGCGCTCTGAATCTACAGGATCATCTGCATATATTCGTGTCTACACTACGCATACATTCAGTGAAATGACTAGCACAACGACAGAGGAGGTCAAGCTGCCAAAGCTTGACGCGTCCGGCAAGGAGTGGACCTCTTGGAGGGTCCGGCTCCAGCTTGCGGCCACCAGTCGGGGACTACTTGGGTACCTCGATGGGAGCAAGGCGAAGCCCACAGACCCAGCGGTTGGTAAATCATCTGGGTGGACGGCGAGTACTCCTGCTGAGCTCAAGTTAGTCAAGGATTATGAGAAGGATCTGGCTACTTGGAGCAAAAAGGATGCGAAATTGTGGCATATGATCGCAACGACCCTTCCCAATTCCCTACTTCTCCGTCTTGTGAACAAAGACTCAGTGCATGCCTACTTTACAACACTTTCTGCTCTCTTCCAACATCAGTCTCTTGTTGTCGGTGCTGAGATGCAACGTCAGCTCGGAGAGCTCAAGTTAAAAGAAGGTGGGGACGCACGGGTGCATATCAAGAAGATTATTACCTTCCATGAGGATCTGGCCTCCATCAGGCAGCCTGTCTCAGACGAGGACCTTTTCAACATCATATATGCGTCACTTCCGTGTTCATATAACCCAGGACTTGCTGCACTATCCTCCACCATGCGCATACAGGGAGGTAAACTTGGCAAAGTCACGCCAGACGACCTCATGGATATTGTTTTGGAGGAGTATGATCGACTCACACTCCAGGGGGGAGGAAAAGGAAAGAATTCCTCGTCGGGTGAGAATGCGGCGTTCAGCGCTGATGCTTCGTCCAAGAAAGGAAGGGGCAAAGGGAAGTTTGGCGGTGACTGCTATAACTGCGGTTGGACCGGCCACAGGACCCGCGACTGCTGGGAGGAGGGCGGCGGCAAAGCCGGTCAGGCCCCCAAGGGTTGGAAGTCTCGCGGGAAGAAGCCTAAAGATGACAAGGGCAAAGGCCGAACGTCAGTCTCCACGAATACGGCCACCTGCGATAAGTGCGATAAGGACACACCTGATAGCGCTTGGCTTGCCATGCTTGAGCCGGACTCACCGGATTCACCCATTGGCATTGAAGCCTTGGTCGCCCGGAGCGACAATGTCCCTGAACTATATGACAGCAGTGCTTCGCAGCACCTATCTCCCTGCCATGACCGATTCCTGAACTTCGTTAGTATCCCGCCTAAATCCATCAGAGGTGCCGACAACGGCACATTTCATGCAACCGGACGAGGGGACCTACCCATCTTCCTGCCTAACGGGGATACTCAGTCTCGGATCCTCTTGAAGGATGTGCTATATGCACCTAGTATGCAGGTGACACTTGTGTCAATCAGCCATCTTACGGAGGGAGGCTGTCGCGCAGTTTTCGATGGTGGCAAGTGTCGTGTCTTCGATGCGGATCGCGTTCTCCTTGGCCAGGTCACAGTCGCTAACGGTCTCTACAAGTCCCAGAGTGATTACTCTGTGACTGCGGCGACTGCAAAGACAGAATGATGACTTACCATGGAGGAACTGCACACTCGCTTGTCTCATATCGGAGTGGGGACGATTCGCGAGATGCTCACAAAGCAGATGATTACCGGCGTTACCTTGGACCCAGACCATAGCTCTATGGGCCAATGCGCCTCTTGTGAGTATGGAAAGGCAACCTGGCAGCCTATCGGGAAGGTTCGTGACCCCAGCCGAATGGACAAACTCAGTGACAAAATACACACCGATGTTTGGGGACCTTCGCCTGTCCAGACTCCGGGAAAACGGAGCTACTATTGCTCGTTTACAGACGATCACACATGCTATATGCAAGTCAGTCTTATGCCTGCAAAGTCAGATACGTTCCAAGCCTACCTGGAGTTCAAGTCCTGGCTGAAAACACAGCATGGGACACCAGTAAAACGTCTTTGTTCCGATCGTGGGGGGGAATACCTATCCGACGAGTTCAGTCGTCATTTAAAAGAACATGGAACAGAATGAAAACTCACCACGCATGACACACCGGAGCATAACGGTGTAGCAGAACGTTTGAACTGGACTCTTGTGGAGCGGGTACGCACTGTCTTGCATGCAAGTGGACTACCGAAAACCTTGTGGGGAGAGGCGCTCCTGCATGTCGTCTGGGTGAAGAACTGGTCAGCTACCCAGGCACTTGAAGGTAAGACGCCTTACGAGATGCTGTATGGGACGAAACCAGACTTGAGCGGCCTACCATCCTGGGGAGCGAAGTGTTGGATCCTCGATCGCTCGGGTTCAAAGCTTGATGAACGGGCTAAAGAAGGTCATTGGGTCGGATTCGATGCTGAATCTACAGCACACCGCATCTACTTACCGGATCGGCATGCTGTGGTCGTTGAGCACAATGTGACGTTCCAACGGGACAACGTTGTTTCAGTGCGACTCGATGATACTGCCAATAGGACCAACTCTGATCAGACGCACCTGACTGTCACTGCAAATGACACACCTGCAGTCGCTGCTCAGCCAGCACCCATTGTGGACCCGCCGCAAGGCGATCCTGCCGGTGGCATTGATAAGACACATGGCTCGGCGGATACATCACACCTGAGACGATCAACACGTCAGCGTTTCGAATTGCCATACCTGCAGATGTTGCGACATGGAGACGGCACTCATGATGGGAAGGGAGGTATTCCCAAGGGCATCCAGACGGCCGTGGTTGAGGGTATCAACGGTGGGACTGCTTCGATGGCATGGGAATTAGACGATGAAAACGCGGTGTTTGCACTGCTCACCAGATCTTCGGAAGCCGAGGGCCTAGAGCCAACTACGATTGAGGAAGCGAAGACATGGGCGGATTGGCCTAAATGGGAAGAGGCTATCAATGCGGAGCTAAAGAGCCTTGACGAAGCGCATACCTGGAATGTGGTCGACCGGCCACAAAACACCAACGTCGTAAGCTGCAAGTGGGTCTTTAAAATTAAAAAGAATGCTGTGGGCGAGATAGATAAGTATAAGGCTCGTCTGGTTGCATGCGGATTCACACAGCAGTACGGCGTGGACTATTTCGAAACCTACGCTCCAGTCACACGGCTCGCATCCCTCCATCTAATTTTAGCTATCGCTGCACGGCATGACTGGGATATCGACGTATTCGATTTCCACAGTGCTTTCCTCAATGGTAAGCTCGATGACAATGAGATTATCTATATGGAGCTACCGCCCGGTTTTGACAAGCAGGGCCGCGACCTTGTCGCACGGCTCTGTGTCACCCTTTACGGTTCCAAACAGGGAGTGCTGAAATGGTACCTATGGCTCTACAGTACGCTGCGGGAGTTGGGGTTCACTCGGATGGAAGCCGACTGGGGAGTGTTCATCGCGATTGTCGCGGACCACATCCTCATAATGGCATCCCATGTTGATGATTGTACTGTCACTGGGAGTTCATCGGGCCTTATTAAGGCGTTCAAAGAGGAGATCGGTTCGCGCTTTCGGATTGCGGACCTGGGTCCAATCAGCTGGTTGCTCGGAATAAAGGTAACCTGCGACCGCAGCGCTCGAACGATTTCCCTCTCACAGGAACCATACGTCAACGCCATTCTTGCCAAATATAATTTTACAGATGTTAAGCCGGTCTCTATCCCAATTGACCCTCACGTTCAGCTCTCGAGTACACAGTCACCGAGGACTACGAGCGAAATCGCACGGATGCACAACATCCCATATCGTCAGGCGGTCGGGTCGCTTATTTATCTCGCCGCTGGGACCCGCCCGGATATCGCTTTCGCCACGTCCTTCGTCGGACAATTTTGTAACGATCCCGGTTGGGACCATTGGGAGGCGGTTAAGCGCATTTACAAGTATCTCTTGGGTACTAGGTCACTCGCGCTTACTTTCGGCACACAGACGAGCGGGTTGGTTGGTTATGTCGATGCGGATGGCGCTACACAGGAACACCGGCGTGCTATCACGGGTTTTGCATTCCTCATCGACGGGGGAGTGATCCTTTGGGGTTCGAAGAAACAAGAGCTCGTCACACTCTCAACCGCTGAATCCGAGTACTTCGCTGCCACACACGCCGCAAAGGAATCGATTTGGCTCTGACGACTAATCAGCGAGATGTTCACACCTCTCACGCAGCCGACTACCCTTTACGGCGACAACCAATCGGCGATCGCGTTGACGCGCGACAGTAGTTATCACGCACGTACAAAACATATTGACATTCATTTTCATTTTATTCGTTTTTGTGTTGAGAACGGTTCAATTTCTTTCATCTATTGTCCGTCGGTGGACATGATTGCCGATATGCTTACCAAAGCTTTGCCTAGCATTAAGGCTAAGCACTTCGCACATGAATTAGGTTTACGCTCGTCCGTTTGAGGGAGGAGTGTTGTGTTTATTCTATTCTATTCCTATTCTATTCCATCTACTGTAGTCAAACAGACTCAGACGCACGGACTCGGACATTGCCGCATTACATAATGCGCAAGTAGATAAGATCGATTTCGCCGCGTCTCTACCTCAGTCACAGACTCCGTCGTGTACTGAGGTAAGACTGGTCCATTCATACTTCGCACCTTGTACTTATGCCCTGTAGCATACTTCCACAGGTGCAATATATTAGTCACAGACTCCGTTGTGTACTGAGCATACTTCCACAGGTTATGAGCCCTCCTGCGCTCTGAATCTACAGGATCATCTGCATATATTTGTGTCTACACTACGCATACATTCAGTGAAATGACTAGCATGACGACAGAGGAGGTCAAGCTGCCGAAGCTTGACGCGTCCAGCAAGGAGTGGACCTCTTGGAGGGTCCGGCTCCAGCTTGCGGCCACCAGTCGGGGACTACTTGGGTACCTCGATGGGAGCAAGGCGAAGCCCACAGACCCGGCGGTTGGTAAACCGTCTGGGTGGATGGTGAGTACTCCTGCTGAGCTCAAGTTAGTCGAGGATTACGAGAAGGATCTGGCTACTTGGAGCGAAAAGGATGCGAAATTGCGGCATATGATTGCGACGACCCTTCCCAATTCCCTACTTCTCCGTCTTGTGAACAAAGACTCAGCGCATGCCTACTTTATGACACTTTCTGCTCTCTTCCAGCATCGGTCTCTTGTTGTCGGTGCTGAGATGCGACGTCAGCTCAGAGAGCTCAAGTTAAAAGAAGGTGGGGACGCACGGGCGCATATTGAGAAGATTATTACCTTCCGTGAGGATCTGGCCTCCATCGGGCGGCCTGTCTCAGACAAGGACCTTTTCAACATCATATATGCGTCACTTCCGCGTTCATATAACCCAGGACTTGCTGCACTATCCTCCACCATGCGCATACAGGGAGGTAAACTTGGCAAAGTCACGCCAGACAACCTCATGGATATTGTTTTGGAGGAGTATGATCAACTCACACTCCAGGGGGGAGGAAAAGGAAAGAATTCCTCGTC